>CM025614.2:1707838-1733152 GCA_014621495.2 Entosphenus tridentatus
TGTCAGAGACATTTCCTCGCCAAATGAGCCTTGAGGCAGTAGGGGAAATTCCACAATCCCATGGTGGGGGCGAGTCTATCCACAGGACAACCACTGTTGACTTCCCCACAAAGCGGTACCTATTTTATCTACCCCAGGATGTGAACTCGCGACTTTTCCACTGGGAGCGGCTCACTCTACCGCCGAGCCACTGAGATATTCACTCTGGGTAATTTCCTGAGATGGAGCATCTCGTACACAAGGGAGTCCAGAGCTGTCATGTGACACATGCCTAGCAAAAAGAGACAAAGATCCCCCGTATAGCCTTAACAAACTGTTGGGGCAAGTGCTGTTAGCGAGCACCTATGAAGGCCAGCACGTCACACGAGCGGGTGGGTGGCGATGTTTACACGCCGTGCCAGGTACACATTTGAGGCTGAGTCAACCGAAGGGAGGCCCAGGACCGGTTCGGATAATCGTCACCGGTGTTGGTGGCCGTGAGCCGAGCTCGAGTCACTCGTGGGGGGTTGTTTGACCATACTTCACCACGCTGGTCAGTGCGGTTTTGGTGGTGGTGGCGACGGGGAGGATGGCGACTGAAGGGCCCAAACTAGTTGGGATATCGCTCGCCACCGATGTTGGCCGCTCCTTGTACCCACGTGCGAACGTACGAAGGGCCTGTCGACGGGTGTCGTATTTCTTCGGAATAAATGGACCGCGTGGCATCCGGGACGTGAGCAATGTCTGGCAGGGAGAATGAACGCGCAGACATGTTTGTTTCTACGGCCCAGCGCCGAAAAAAAACAAAGCAGTGTTTTTTTTTCTTCTTCCAAGTTTCAAATGTATGATGATGTAAGATGACTGTAAATACGCCCATTGTATAATACAGTAGGGAATATAATAATAATGGGGAGATGAAAACGGCTCTGCTTTTTGGTGTGTCGCGGTGATCCATCAGTGGTGGTGGCGACGGCGGCTTCGGGGGGGGGGGGGGGCCATTTATCCATCAGTGGATTGACCATGGCTGGTGATTAAAATAATACTAATGTCCTTTATTTACCCAGGAAAGCCTCTCTCAGTTCCAAGACTCTCATAGAGGAGCACCCCCCCCCCTTTGGGACGTTTTTCCCAGTTCCGCTAACGAGTGATTGTGTAGCGCGATTTCTTTTACAGATACCCCATTGGTTTTTTAACTAAATAAAAAACTACAAACACATTTTTTTTATTTGACCCGGTAAGGCTCACTGAGCTGTGTATCTCTTTTTCAGAAGCGACCTGGCTACAAATGATAGCTCAACGAAGTGGCTTATCACGTGGAAATTTACAGCAGCAAAATACAATAATCTAATTGCACGTTTCTAAATGCGGAGGGAAAACCCAGAGGACCCGGAGAAAAATCCACTCGACCACGGAGAGAACGTGTAAACTCCAAATATACAGCAGGCGTCAGTGTCTGAATCGAACCTATGACCTCCTGTATACCAGGCGAGGTAGTTAACATCTCGCCACAGTTTATCATAGACATGTCTTATGCTCTTCTCAACAGGTGACTGAATAGAGCAGACGATGGCTCCGTCCCTACTTTACAGAGGAGAGTTAGGAAAAGTAATAATAATGTAATAATTTAAACTTGTAAAACGCCCACCGCCACATAATTTCCTCATTCTCGTCGTGAAGGAATGACTCAGAGTCGCAATGAGGAACTACAGACAAGCGGGAAGGCAGCCACGTGGTGAGCCGGCACTACCAGCAATTGCCAAGGCTCTGCGGTCCTCTATATATTAAGGTGTTATCGGCCAATTCGTGAGCGCTTACACGTGGGAGGAAACTGGAGCACACAGAGAATTCGCACGTGCGAAGGGGAAACGCTATATCCCATAAATACGGCACAGGTGGAGTCCACGTGTGTGCTATACCGCAGGCTCCTGGCGAGTCAAGGGAATAGCACGTTGATGCCCATGGCAAGGGAGTTTCACGACATTTGTGCGTTAATCCACCAACCCTCGCTGCTGCCTCCACAGTGCTGGATTACAGGCAGCCACGTGCATAACCACCACCACCACCGCCTGGCTACTAAGTGTACTGAGGTTGTTGGTTGGGGGACATGTAGACATTGTAGAGGCTTTGAAATAATGTGTTTCTTTTACAATTAATCCCCATGTCTATAATGTTCGTGGGTTATCCATAATGGTTCACTCTGTATAGTGTCGTCAAAACCTCACGAAGTGGTTCACAGATGAAGGTGCAGCTCTGAAAAGTCTCGCTCACGCCACTGCGGGCAGAAAGCCCTCCCACTAGAGTAGGCCTACAGAGTCACTCCAGAGGGCATTTTGGCCTACTTTTTTACATGCTGAAAAGACAATTTTGGAAGGTGAGTACTCATATTTTACCCCACCATATGCGATCTACCAGGGGGGGGGGGGGGGCTGGGTAAGGAGGGGGTGAAATTTCGTCAAAGGAAGTTTCGCCAATGTTTCAACTGCTGCATGGGAGATTAAACTATTGACCTCCTAGTCCAGTGGTTGTAATTGTTACACCCTGACCCTGGCAGTATCCTGACCAGTAAAAGTTTAACTAAATTAGGGAGAAACAAAGAGGGGGTGTGGGTAGTAGGGGGTTTATGTAGATAATTATTTACCTAAGTGGATGATCTATCCAGGTGGCAAAAACATCTCCTGGGTTTCTAAAACAAGTGCCACTTCGTTGGGAGACGACCGTGCAGGTCCTACAAAAATACTGAGCTCAGCCACAAAAAAATGTATTAAGTTCAACCAGTGGCTCTGGATGGGCCCATGGATGGAGACGAGCGGGGAGACACTTTGACGTTCCGAGAGGCAAAACAATTTGAATTGGTGCGAAGGCGAACGAGTTTCACGTCCTTTGGTGGACGCGTTGCGATGTGGCGCGCGCATCAAATCCCACGCAGCACTGGCACGACAGGTGTGGCTACTCGGCCTCTCGTTTACACCACGTGCACTGCACGGCGTGTTCATAGCGGACCTTAAATTGTGGTGATGTATTCCAGGTTATTGTACCATTTGGGAGCATGATTATGAAACCCGATTGGTCCTTGAGTAAATACATCACGCCATTTATAAAAGGTCCTGCATTGACATGTTTGGCCAATACAATTCATGCACGTTTGTCATGTTGGAAAACATTCAAAACAAAAGTAGCCTTTGAAAAGCCTAATGACAAGCCTGGCAACGATCAGCACCGGGCTTGGAGGGATGGGGGGGGGGTGAGTCAGGTTCAGGACCGGTTCAGACATCACTCGACGCTGGTTCCTGATGTTAGCCGCGGTCCTGATTCGAACTCAGATCGCCCATGATCAGAAGCGCGACCTAAAGCACGTGCCGGGAACGTTGTGACGCCCAGCAATCATCGTTATGACTCACGATCAGTCCCCCGATTTCAGATCGCGCTGCACAAGAGAGATTGCGATGACGTGGGCTAAAAAGTCATTACACCAGCAGTGGATAGATTACGGCTGATGATCCAGTCTCGTAGCGTTGGGGTTGGGGGTGGGGGGGGGCTAAAATCCCGCCCTACTTAAGGATCACCCCCTTCTAAATTCTTAAACCGCACTGTCGTAGAATGAAAAGAAACTTGTATTTTACCAGTTAAGGTCCACTGAGCGACTTAGCTCTTCTACACAAGCGACCTGGCTTTCACAAATGACCGCGCAACGCAGCAGTTTATCGCGTGGACATGAATCGCAGCCACGCGCCCTAAACGCGCGTGTCTAGATTGGCATCAGAGCATTTCCTCGGTACTGTTTAAACACAGCAGAGCCATGAATAAACAGGAACAAAGCAGATCTTATCGTTACTCTGTCCGCCTTGCGTTTCACGTTTGTTTAACAGTGTCGTGAACCTTTGAATTGTTTCCATGGCCTCCCGCATCTTCACAACCCTGTACAGGATTGTGAAGATGGTGACGACGACGACAATGATGCCGTACACCAAATAATACACTCGCAATCTTGATTTGAAGCTTTCGTAACTGCAGGAACCCATACTCTTTGGTTCTTTCGGTAAAGTCACTTAGGTAGAAAATTTATAGATCACGACGTTTCGATCGCAACACAAGCAATCGTCATCAGGTGGGACAACCACGGCAAGAAACAACTGCTGAAGTAGCAGACACCCCCCGCACGGACATGTGGAGGTCTTGGAGGACGAGAGAGCTTTGGGTGCAAACTAGCTCCGACAACTCAGACCGCAGTGAAACTGGTAAACCAAGGGTGGCACAGTAGGGTTTTTTTTACAATCGGGTTTAATTGTCTTTTTATATTAAACCCGATCATCTGAGATTGGGATAAATCCGGTTTAATTGGTTCTAATTGCAGAACCGCACTTCGCCAACTTCTCAACGATGGGCTTCGTCCATTCCAAGCTCAGGAACTCACTGGCGCCCACGATTGTGGAGGAGAAGCTCGTGTTCATCACGACCAACCTGCCCGCCGCATTCTACGACTACCCCGTGCCCGACGGCCCCGAGTACGATAATAGCAGCACCGACGAGGAAGCAGCCTAAGCCTTGGATCAGAGTTTCGTATTCATTGAAACCAGGTTTTAATTCCCCAAAATCGGGTTTAATTGTATTAAAGAAAAAACCCGATGGCTGCCGCTGGAAAAATCGGGTTTTTTTCCACCAATGTGGTAAACACGGCCACCAATCTCACCCTACTCCCCCAACCACAGGGCAGGCAGGAAACGAGATAGCCACGCCTTGGCCATACTAACGTTGCTGTATGAACACACACGTGTTTGCCGGGCATTACAGTTGTACAGTTTCCACACTCGAACTAAGGCCCACGCGTATATTTTTAACACGGGGAGGGATCCTTGTTCTATAACCATCGGGCAGTGTTGGTTTCAGCAGGCCTGAATCCTGTTCAAGGTTTGTTGAAACCGATTCAGGTTGCTTGCTGTTGAGGAACCAACGCTGCTTTAGTGTTTAGTTTGTTGTCCTTCCCCCCCCACCCCCGCACCTCCGATTAGCACGGTGGGGTACGTGCGGTGCAGAAGAAGTTCAACGTAGAATACGTTGAACGCTGCTCGTAAGATTCGGAAGACCGCGCGATCTAATGTATTGTGGAAAATATCATCTTAACTTCTTCTTGGTTCTTTCGGTAAAGTCACGTAGAAGGGAAGTAATAAAATAATAAAAATGAAACATAATAAAATAAAATAATATAAAATATAATAATATAATAAATTATACGTGACTTTACCGAAACAACCAAGAAGATGAATCCCTGCAGTCACGAAAGCTTAAAATCGAAATCATCTTAACTTGTTTCGCACGTGGATAACTAACCCGTGATTAGGCGGTGTCTGTACTTGCCTTTTAGCGTTCCAGTTTCCCTGCAGGGCCGCGTGGTATTTCAAAACGCCTCGCCAATGCCCCAAATGGTGCCCTGAGTTCTAATTCGATATTTTCCGGAACACTGCCACTTGTAGTGCAAAACACGCCCGTCCATCGACAAGCCAACAATATTGCGTGGCACAGTATTCCTATAATCCTCCGAATTTGTTGGTGAAAAAAAAAGATTCAATGAGGGTGAAATACGGAGCGGTGGATGTAGCAAAATAATTCCTGCAATTAGCATTATTGACTTTTCTGGCTTTTAGCTCCGTGCGTTGCCTATGTGAGCCCGTGCCATCCCGTTTAAAATGCGTTTACACTTAAAAGTCAAACCGACGAGCAGAAGCCTTTGTTTAAATCCACTGCAGTATTTGGGGAACATCTCGCACTGGAATGTGGACAATTCATTTGAAACGAGTAATTATATAAATAACGAGGTCACCCGTCACTGCGTACAGGACATAATATTGCAATGTTTGAGTCCATTGCCATCATCGTCACGGTCATCCAAGGTCACTCCACTTGGGGATGAAGGGCTTGCAGAGCCAGTGCCATCTCTCACGACCCTGCGATGTGCTCATTCATGGAAACTCTCAATGTTCGCTCCATCTCCGTCGGTGCACGTGCTTCCACTCCTATGCACAGTACCTGCTGCTTAGCACTCTCCTGCCTAAGCCCCAATTATATTTGCCCATCAGCCTATTGGATTTCCACGCCAATGTTATTCAAGGGCATTCGTAGACAAAATACGTACTCTGTTTGGGACATCCAACAGTGCGTGCGCACCCTCCGATGAGCACGGTCGGCTACGTACGGTGCGAGAGAAGTCCAACGTGTACACCAGATGTCATTGACACGACGAGGCCCGATTCAACGCAAACACATTTCTGCGGAGGGGACTGGTAGGAACGTTGGGTTGCTCGGTCAATGGCCAGGGTCAACGGCGGCGTGGTGTATTCCGCAAATATGCCCGACTGTGAGGACGGGCACAAGCCGGCGTGAGTAGGTTAAACGTTGAGTTTTATAAGGGCACCACGGGGTGACCAGCCTCTCCCCACCCAGCCCCATCCTTCCCACCCCCCACCCTCCCCACCCAGCCCCTCGACACCCTCCCCACCCAGCCACACCCTCCCCACCCAGCCCCTCCCCACCCTCCCCTCCCCACCCAGCCCTTCCCTCCCCACTCAGCCCCTCCCTGCACGACGGACACAATCATCCCCTGTGGGCTGGTGTTACCAGGAGGTTCCTACCAGTAAAAGGTAACGTTCCTCGGACACGTAGTCCACGTCATCGTATCCCACGAGACTCCCGCAGTTTGCGGTTCAAAAATGCAGGCAACGTCAATCATGCACTGCCGTAGGCTCCCTTTAGGTTTAATGATTCTAAGCCGTGCTGTTGTAATACACTCCGCGATATTGATCGTTATATACCTGCACCATTGAAGAATGTGATCGGGTTCTTTGTAACAATGTTTAACGATACGATTAAAAGTAAACAATATCAAAACAATTACCGCTCAAATGAGCATTGAGGAGGCGCTCATTCTCTGTTTACAACCCGGAGCCAGTGGTGGATATTCCACGTTGTTATGGCGGGGACAAGTCTATCCATAAAGCAAACCGCTGTTAACTTCTCCAAACGCTGGTGCTCGCCGTGTCGACCCCGGGGGCTGTGATGGGCTGAATCGATTATCGCGGACCTAATATATCGCACGATGAATTGCGATTTCGCTCTATCGCAGAAACGAATAAACATGCACGCACGTGGAGGAATCCGATGAGCTATGAAGCTCTTTCACAGTAGGGGCGGGTCAGAGCGTTACAACAACAAATACAAAGGCACGGTAGGAGTGTAAAGTATAGGAAAGGTGAGCAAATCACTAAGACAAATACAAGGAAACTTTTTTATTTTACCAGATAAGGACCACTGAGCTATTAGATTATATTTCAGAAGCGACCTGGCCACAACTGATAGCTCAACGAAGTGGCTTAACATGTGGAAATGATTAGCAGCCAAATCATCGAAATAATCTAAACACATGCATTTAAATGTGGAGGGAAAAACCATGGCACCATGGTTTTTCCATGGCACCAAGGGGAGAGAGACACCGCAAACTACAAATATACAGCAGCAGGCGTCAGGGTCGGGATGGAACCCACGACCTCCTGCATACCAGGCGAGGTAGTTAACATCACTCGTTACCAGTGTTGTGCTGTAAGTCGGAAGCAAGGCAGCATAGGCTGAGTTTGACTTCTATATGGGGGGTTCGCTTTGAAATCTTCCCTGGCTTTCTGTACCGATAATTTTCGCAGTATTCACTCCCTTGTTTTGTCATTACATGTCCAGGAAATGTAACTGGCCGTTATTTTTATTAAATCATCATACATTTAATTGTTGTGTACCCTGCTATCCGTAATGTTACTCATCTGGTCAGTACATAAAACAAAAAAATATCCATCATAAAACCGTATTTATCTCGGTTATAGTTTGCTTTGTAGGGTGTTAATTGTCCAGCTTTCACATCCATTTATAGTAACATATCTAAGCACTATCCGGAAACAATCCTGATCTTGGACACATTCCCAAGTGGTTTAGTTCCTTTAGTCTGTCAACCATTCACTCCTCTAAGATTCATTGACACTCAATGCTTAAGTTTTTGCTTTACCATCGCTGGCTTCGGTATTCTTGTATGCATGTAACAGCTACATGCATTGCTCTTTTTCTCATTTACAACCGATGTTACGTGGCCTGATGGAATTATGGTGATTAAAGGTGTTTTGCATTCATGGCAATGGCTTAAAAAAAGGTGAGTTTTTTTCTGTGCAAGAGCAATAAACATAACACGTTCGATTCACCTATAAATCCAACACAGCCAGTCATTGCAGGCATTGGACACAGCGATGTACCTAAGCAAATATTCTTCGTGTCCAGTCTGACATCTTGAGTCTCTGTTGGCGGTGTGTTTGAGTTAAAGACAGCCAGATATGCCAGCAAGGGTAAAAATTAACCCGTAAAAACAAAGTTTTTCACTATAAATCCTTTATATGCGTGGCGGCTAGAGTCCTCTCGTCCTCTGGCTTGAGATGGCTGCCACCTATGGATCAGATGATTGGCTGCCACCATTAAGCAATTGGTAATTAAATATTTAAAAAAAACTGCCTAAAGTGTAAAATTTTGGAAAAACATTTTCACGAAAATAAATTGTCACGCACAACGAGTCTGTGTGCAAAATGTCAGCTCGATTGGATCACGGGAAGTGGGTTAAAAAACGACCGAAAGATTTGCATGGTCGTAAGCGCGCAAGCAAGCAAGCACGCAAGCAAGCAAGTGAACTTAATATAAAGGATTTAAAAACTTACACAGTTGCAATTAAAGTGAGCACCACAATTAAAACACAAATTTTATCAATCAGTAACAGAGGTGAAACCACTCGTAAAACGTTGCTCAATCGCACTTTAATGGATCTGTTTCAACATCCAACTGCAAACACTTGTAGAACTGAGCAATAAACAGTAATGCATAACCTAAGTTTTAAGCACTAACAACAAACTACGCTCTTCACCGGGGCTTACTTTAACTGAAAACTTTATGGGTTACTGGCAGACTTGAGTAAGGTACAGTATGTTGCTAGTCGGCACAGCCAGAGTCAAAGGTATACTGGATGTGGTGTGACGGTTGCGGAAATATTTTCTGGATCGCCAACTGGTACAGACCCAGCTGTAATCAATCTCTCATTATAACTATCTGAACAAAGACGTGAATTTTCACATCAACTACACACATCTGGCTTTTACATTGTAGAGCAGTTGTAAATACATATGCAATGAACTGGCATTAACAACATTCACGCTCTGTGTGAGCAACAGATTTTCCCATCAAACCTGACCCAAAAAGAACAAAGCCAGTGGCAACTGGTCGATCAGATTTGTGGTGGGGTCCTGGCCCCAACGCCCCCCCATAAAGACCGGCAGTTACGGAGGACAGACTTCATAGCACGCTCGTTCTCACAGCAGATAGCTCATCGTGTTCATGAGACACCTGGATTGATCATACGGCAGATGGATTGAATCACACGCCCACCAGTACTTACAACCCAAATCCCCGACGCCCTAAAAAACACTCGGCACTGCTCATAGCGGCCTACGATGAACAAAGCGGAGTCATATTTTGGCTTGGGGAGGCCTTCATCCAGCAGTCCATTAACCGTGAATGATGATGAAGAGGACGAGTGGAGTAAAATTAAATGTTTAGTTAGCAACATTGGCTGCTGATTGAAGCGGTGCTTGAAGAAGAAAGAGCCGCATGCCCGCTTACTTGTGTGATTGCTCGCAATTTAAGAGCATTCCATGCTGCTGGAGGGCTCAGTTGAGGTATGATCAGTGTGCTTGGTTCCTTCGCTGCATAGGAAATCCCAGTTGTCTGGGTTATTAAACAGGTCGTTAATGTAGTACATGGGACAGAGTTCAGAATTCTGTACCAGCAGAATCCTCTTTGGATACGTGAATATCTGACAGCCTTCACATCCAGTGAGGTCACCTGAAATCAACAAAGTTGTGCAAAAATGTGAAAGGGTGTGCAGATTTTGCAAGGAAATTTCACACAAGCTAAAATAACAATTTAATTTGGTCATGTACATTAACTGAAAATGTTAATTAGCCTGTGCAAAGTGAAAGCTATTACTTACAGTCTGGCGATGGCAAAATAAAGTCTTTAGTGATGGGGGCATCCCTGGGTTTAGTGCCAGACCGAGTCTCACTGTGGATAGGTGTCTCTTGGGCAAGACCTGCGGACATAAATGCCAGACATAAAGACCTAGAGAAGACATTATAGCATCAATTGTATGGGGAAAAAAACTGGATGCATTAATCATCACACGGATTTGACTGGTTTTGACATTTGATTATTGAGTAAATCGACAAATGAGTAAATTTAATTATGCTTGGCTGAACTGATCATTGACATGGTGACTCGGAAAGGATGTTGACCATAAAGAAAGTTCACACCAGACGAGATATGTCACAATATGCAATAAATAAATGCAAAAAGTTGTATCTAACACCGAAAGAAATTCAACATACATACTTACATAAAGGGTTATTCAGGAACAACATGTTTATTCACGAATTATTTTCACCTAAACCATGTAAACACTAATGGGGAAGATGAAATACCACGTACAACTGTAAGCCTGTGAGTACATTATATGAATACTAAATGCAATCCAATCCACAAGCCTTAGACAAATATATAATTTCTCCCCTTGCTTAAAGTACAACAAGTTGGCTTATTACATTACAGAAAGTTAAACATTCTTAACGTTACACTTTTGTCTTCCAGTTTTTACAATCATTTCATGAAACAGTACATATATATACAATAAGAATACAACTGTGGCTGCAGTTACACTCGCCAAAGCCAACGTCGCCTGTTCCTACACTAAACACAAATAAAAAACATAATTAAAAACGATAAAATTATTTCCCTTTTATACTGAGGGATGAAGTCCATGGTAATGACGTTGAGGTAATAACGGGGGGGGGGGGCGATTGTTCGAAGGAAGAGGGGCTCTGCCCCCCCCCTACCTCCACCTGGTGGTGGGAAGAGAGCGGTGGCGGGAGCTGGGAGACGAGAAGATGCACGGAGGGAACACATTGCCGGGCGATTTCAAATCACAAGTGCCGGTCGCCGTGCTCAACCGCTAATACACAAAACTCCGTGCCGCGGTTAGCAAAGTGGTATGCCGCAAGGATACGTAAATACCGCGGATGGCGAGGGGATGCAGTAATAACATATCGATGCTATCAAGTTACTTCCTTAAGCAACAATATGTAGTGAATACTTGTCACAAGTCACGGCCGGTAACGTTGTGATTCTGGGCAGCCTGGGTTATGGGCTGCAGTACCAACTCTAGCGGTGGTTGGGTGAGCGTGGAGGCACCGCGAGCAGCGTGTGGTGCCGGCTCCCAGTGAGGGAGCGAGCATCAGCCAGCCAGGGTCACTCTGGGGCACGACACTCTGGCTGACCTGTTGTCACGTGACCGGACGATACTGGAGGGGGGCCACCGGTGGACGGGGGCCGTGGGGCGGTCACGTGGTCCCGAAGAGCTCTCGGGAACATTCGAGAAGGAGCTCGAGAAGCCTGGAAGGTGGGCGGGGCTGAGGGCGGAGCCAGCCCCAGCCCGGGAGCATCTAACGAGAGCTCCGTGAGGAGCTCGGGGTTCTTCAAGTGTTGGTGTTGGAAGATCCACGTCGGGGAGAAGCCTCTAGCCACGCGGTCCGGGACCCAGCTCGTGGTCCGGACAGGGATAGCGAATCGTGTCTAGTTCTAGCGTAGCGTCGTTAGATGGGCATTCGAGACCCGGGACCGGATAACGAACGGGACTCCGACGTGCAAACTAGCTACGCGGCCCTTGTATCTTCACTCAAAACTGCTCTAGAGGAGTTGTACACCCCTAGCTGCCACTGCTATTCAGTGGCCTAAAATAAAATAAAATGTTTCGCTCCGGATGACCGCTGCAAAGTATGATCTGTGTTTTGATTTAGTGTGCTGATCTTAAAGGTGCATTGAAAAATTGTGATACTCCAACTGATGCTCCTGCTGTTGTGGAGTGACTCATGCAGCCAGCTATGGCTGCAGGGTTTGGTAGTAGATGTTGTTTGTCGTTTATTGTGAAAATTCGGTCACAGTTCCTATGATCACTGTTACATTGTTTCTATGGCTTTATTTTGGTGATTTCGAAAATTGTATTGGTTTGGCCATGTTTGTTTGTTGGAGTACGGAGTTAGACTGATGGCCTTAATCTAAGTTGTCATGTGGTTGTTGTTGTTTGACTTGCATCCCACTGGGATTTTTGCACACAGCGTTGGTGTACGGTGCTTTTTCTGCAATATTTTGCTGTCTTTTCTTGGATTATCTGTTTGCACATAGTCACATAGTCACTTTAAGATGTTTTCTTGTTCATGTTTTTTGTTTGTTGCGGTTGCACCCGATTCAAGAGCCAAATGGCTCACAGGGCTATACCAAATAAATGAAACTAAAGGTTGTGTTATGTTACGTACTGTTATGTGAATAAATAGTGTTGCTCCCAAGATAACGTCTGCGACTCAGTTGGTCTCACTACACACACATGGCATTGTATTCACAACACAATTCAATACGCACGAGCAGCAATGTTTGCTGTATTCGATGTCGAAACAGCGACTGCAATGCTTGGAATCGCCAGAGGTGCGGATGGGTAGCTTTCACGTTTAGCATAACTTGACATCATTCTTCCCTCGTACGATACCTGAAAGAAGGCAATTACATGAGCAAGGCTTCACATAGTCAACCAAAGCAATATTTATATTGACACCGTTTGCACCGCCATGATCTAAAAAGAGCAAACACTGAATGTGTGCGCGGCGTTGGGGCGATGCCGATGGGATGTTGACAAGTTCTTAAGTGCACTGGTATTGAATGTCCCATGTGTGGTACCAGACACTTAATATTACTCATCTCCAAGCGTTTGGCCTTGCTACTGTGCAGGTGTTCGCGTTTGTTGCAGCAAGGCTCTCCGATGTGTTTTCGGGTTGTGCCGCGTGTTTGTGTGCACGTTGAACTTCTTTCGCACGTAGGCTAGACAACAGTGCTAATCGCAGGTGTGGGGGGGGGGGGGAAGTACTACAAACTAAACAGCAAAAAATAGTTCTCAAGAAACGAGTTTTCAATATCTGTGGGACCTTTTTGCCAATATTAAAAATGATGAAAGACGAACAATAGCTTTACCCTTTCTGGCAATCATGGTTTTTTTCGATTTAAAGCTTTCGTGGCTGCAGGGATTCATCTTCTTGGTTCTTTCGGTAAAGTCACGTAGAGGGAAATAATAAAATAAAAGGCGTCATCTGGTCCAACCCATGTGAGACTAGGCTCTAAGGAAAGCTGTCTCGGGTGTGGACCAATCAACTTCAAGGACAGTGCACATTATCAGAGTTATGTTTTTTGTTTGCATTATGACTGCAGGTATTGTGGTCTATGCAAACATGACTCCTTGTAAAAAAGGTGTCAGTTTTGTTGCCAGATAGAAGGGTAAAAAACCAATTATCATCTTAACAACTGTTTTAGTGCCATAAAGGGTAAACACCTATTGTTATTTTTTCACGAGTTTTCAATATTTGACGTGACGTCCGGCGTCAAGCTCCGGCAAACAAAGAGCGGCACACGTCCGCACACCGCATCGGAAAAGTGACCATGGCAAATCTCATCAAACCTGAAAAAGAAATATTGATGGCATGCTCCTTGGAGCGTGGCGATGACGCACGTACCAGGCTAGCAGTAACGCTCCACTTGGGGTTGGAGTTGCTTGCCAAGAGCGCCTTATGCCACAGCATCGGGGATTTGTACATCACCAGCTGTGGCGTCAGGATTGTCCCATTCATCAGCAAAGTGGCATAATGCACCGTGCCCTGTGAAATGAGGCATGGACACGCATATCACAATTATTCCACAAATGGTTACTGCTAATCCTGTATATTGTTTTACAATGCTGTTTTATATTTTATACGGTCCTTAAGTCAATGTACTAATGGATTAAGGACTCTCTACAGTGTGTTGCTCAATTGAGTTGAGTGACAATACTCCACCATGCTGGTCAGTGCGGGTTGGTGAAGGTGGATCAAGGACGAGTTTAGATATCACTCGTCCATCAGTGTCAAATGTGGCTGTGAATCAGACTCAGCATAATGCACGAATCGCTGCACCACCACGAGTAAATATCATCTTTCTACAAGTTATTTTTATTTAATAATTGGGCCACAAAAAATATCACTGTCAACTAAACTCTTGAGCACACTGAAATATTATGACATGGTCCACAGCCTTCCAAATTTGAAGAACTTCGATTTAAAGCTTTCGTGACTGCAGGGATTCATATTCTTGGTTCTTTCGGTAAAGTCACGTAGAAGGGAAATAGTAAAAATAAAACAATAAAATAATAAAAATAAAAAATAAAATTCTCACGTTTCGATTGCAACACAAGTTACATCATGTGTGAAAACCTGATGATTGCTTGTGTTGGAATCGAAACGTCGTGAGAATTTTATTGTTGTATTTGTATTATTTTATTATTTCCCTTCTAAGTGACTTTACCGAAAGAACCAAGAATATTTGAAGAACTGTCATGATTCACAGCAACTCTTCCTTTCAATAATTATTTTTCAAGAATCGGGTGTCCTTTGTCCCGTTTCTTACGTTTTTTCCAATGTTACATTGTGGTTTGTGCCGTCTATTTCACTCCATCGGACTAATTGTAAATTTGTACGTGTACAGCCCTTTGTCAATCCACTGCTGGACGAGGGCTTCCTCACATCGTGCAAGACGTGGGGAAGTTATTTTACCATACTTCACCGCGGTGACCAGTGTGAATTGAAGGTGGGGATCACAGGCGTGGCAGCATAGCACAGTGCAACTTACATTGTGTTGCTCATCATATAGACCCGCAAGCATGTAACACTTTATTTTACTGTATGGTGGCTACCCATAAAAGCACTATTCAAGCTCAAACCTGCTTAGCTTCCGAGATCTGACACGTTCAGGCACATTCCGGGTCAATTGGTCATCGGCAAAGCTGCAAATAATATTTATAAACTAAATAATTGATTCTTGTGCGCATGACACAATATACATTATGGAGTAATCCGTTTTTAATCGACGATTCACTACATGCCTGTGATCACTTGCGTGTCCATGTAATTGCCCACCACTGTGCGTATTACCTTCACGTGAATGGAGAGAACATCTTTCCCGGGCTGTAAAACCCCTCGATTAACGAGCTGTCGATAACTGAGAAACGATGGAATGTTTTCTCCCGTGACACCTGTCTGACTTTCAGTTGGCCGCATGATGACCTCTCCCGGTGCAGCTCGAATAACTATTTCCATGTCCGCATCTTGAAGTTCTACGCCCCCTTTTTGCTGTCCGGGCAGCCGGGTGTAGTCATGTTCATCTGTAGGATGCCTTGTAACACTTAAAATCTGTGGTGTGTTTTGAAGAACGACAGCCGACTTATGTGATACGTATTCATTTTGTGCTCCCGCTGACAGACCGTTCGCAAGTATTTGCATTTGGCTGTTACGGGACTCATGTGTCACTGCTGAACTCTGGCCACTGCTTGTCTGTGTACAGCTGATCAAACTATCGGGGATATAAACCACCTCCTCAGAATCAAAAGTCATATTTCCTTCTTGCACTACCGTAGCTCTGTCCCTCTGCACTGCATAATCGGTGATTGGCGGAGTGGACGTGTTTTCCGAAGTACATGGAATGACCACAGATGATCCCGTGGTTTGTTGTTGTTCTGCTTGCACAATGCTGTTCGGAACCTGAGCAAATTCACTCGATTCCACAGTCATTCCCGATGCCGAGGGCATTTGTTCCTCCTGAGAATTTCCGCTCTCCAACGTCTGCTGCTGAAACTCTGACTGTTGTTGAAGTTCTTGCTGGAAAGTCTTGTATCTGAAGCTGAGCTCCCTGTGAGTTTTGAGTCGTTCCATTAACTTTTTTTTGCGAATCATGAGCAGATCCCACAGTTCACTATTCGCTTTGGCTCGGCACACACTTGAGTGCTTTCTAAATGTAAACAAAGCAGGCAATGTGAAAAAAGAGTTAACGTTTGTAATTTTAGGTCACATTTTTAAATACACACATCATTTGTGTTTTAAAATATACACAAATGGTTCTTATACATTTAAGGTACTACTTTCTTGCTGACAATTTTCAATCTATTTTACGTAACGTAATTTTTTTTTTTTAATACTTGTACGGGGTTTGACTGATCGGGAGAACACCATAACTACCATTCCCACCAGCCAAATGTAAAGGGTTATAATATGTTTACCTCCAATTAATTTAAGTTTATGGCACTCTAAGGAGGAAATAAAGTTTCACTTTGAAGGTACTGAATATACAGATTAAAAACAACAATGTCAAAGACGCCGTTTCACTCATTACGTGCTGTTGCTCAAAGAATGCAAGTCTTTCTTTTGACGTTGAAGCAAAGTGTTTAGCATCAAATGCATCTTCTGTACAGCTTGTTTGTATTCGCCTGTTAAATAAAAATAATTTAGTTATACTGCACATGTCAAACTTCCCATATGTAATGCGTTAACCTACTATCTTATTGCATATAAACCTCAACCATGATGACAAATTATCGAATACATCTCCTTTCAAATCAACCTAATTGTTCTTTATCACATTTGCCATTTTTATCCAGTACATTTTTTTTTACCGCATAACACAATTATCACGAGTCGTACCTTGCAGCTTAAAAGGGAGTGTGATACATGTACAGTCACAAGCTTCAAAAAACATTCATGTTTTAAGACGTGTTTTCTACAAATGAAGAAACTGATCTAAAATTGTACCTGCTTTTCCAGTCACTGAAAGATCCCATGACTGTATGGACTGCAGGGTGACCTCGATATCGTCAAGTTCTGTTATAGCCTCCTTAAATACCTAAGTAGCATTCATTACAAAGCAAAAACAAAGATCGCCCACGTAGCTTTCAATAGACTGTTGGCACAAACGCCGATAGTGAGCACCTACTAAGGCCAGCATGGCACAAGATTGGATGCTGCCTTTGTTTTCCCAGTGATGATGTTATATACCAGTTACTAATTATAGGCTGAGTATCGGTGGCCTGGGACCGATGAAGACATTTACCATTCATGTTGGCCATGACCGTTCACCAGGTTCGTAGGGCAGTGCGCTAACCACTACACCTCCGCTCCACAGAGCTTTTAAAGCACGTACGCGCTGATCAAGTCATTTATCGATTGACCCCCAGCAACTATAGAATGTATATTTAAAACACATCTTATTTTACAATATTTTGTCCCATCAATTATGTTGTTCATTTGATTTAAAAGAAATGTAACATTTGTGTATCTGAAAAGATACAGAAATTGTGAATACTTGCAATTGTACTCATGATTGTACGCGTGTATTGCTGTGCGTAGGAGTCGATTTAATAAATTAATGAATCATTACATCCATATTGATGAATAAACACACTTAAATATTTGAGGTACAATACAGCAATTATCGTATATCCACGGCTAGCCTCCCCAAGGTGTCACCAGCTCAAATTCTCGTAATCCAGCACACAAGCTGATTGTGCCCTTGGGCACGTTCCCTTATTTAGTAACTAACACCTCCGTGTAAAACCTGTACCTGAATGAGATGGAGCTGTTTATCACTTGAATGTCCGTGTCCTTTCTTCTTTCCTGGTTTCACTGGATATTTCTTCCCTTCTGGAAAGTGGTCCTTCAATGCCCCATCACAGCTCTGTCTGATCTCTACCTCGCTAGCAGATTTGCTGCCAGTATCAGGGCAGTGACGTCCCCTAAAGGCGGTCACTGGCTCCTTACTAGCTTCACCTGCAGGGCAACGGGCTGGCTCGTCCACGAGTAATCTCGTTTGGTCGCCATCGGCGCACTGTGCTTTAGCCCAGGTACTCAGCAGATGTTGCACCCTGGCACCTTGACACAACTCGAGGGCGGTTTTGCCGTGAGCATTTTTTATCCGGGGGTCTGCGCCATTCTCCAGCAGGCACTGCACCACCTGCACACACAACCACAATATAAACACATTATTCGGACACACTGCATTGCGAGCTTAATATGAAAAACTGCATTCATGAACACATTACATTCATTGAATAACGCTGCCTTAAAAGGTAATGTATATTACAAGCAATCTTTTGGGCAGTGACACTTTCTCACGGCCCATGTTGAATGGCATTGAAATGATGCACTCCCAGAAGGCCGTGTGGCTTACGGGATGTATAAAGAATACTGTACTTTTATTTGTGTTAGGTGGAAGGGCAGATATGGGAAGGAGGCGAATTGTACGTTGAAGGTGCACCGTTACCTTCCAATGACCACACTTGGCAGCGTCGTGCAGAGGGGTAATGTCATCCAAGCCACGGCAATTAACCCTTGCTTTGGCTCTGACCAATTCCAGAACTACATTCACAAACCCATGAGTGCTCGCTACATGCAGTGGCGTCCAACCTTAAGAGTAAAAACAAATGTATTCGTAAAACTGAGAACGTATTTGTAAACAATGTTTCTATAATGCGTTTAACCTCAGAAAGTATATTGTGCACTGCAGATGACGTCACACGCAAATTACATCATTGGGTGGGGCAAGGCACGTGCTAGGCTTGTGATGTCATTGTCTTGGTGGAAAAGGCTTATTATTTAGACAGATTTTTTTTTATTACCACGTGTTGGGAAACCCTTGTCAGTTTTTTGTCACGTCCTGAATTACAGAATTTGTAGTAAAGTTGTATTTATCTTCACCACAGTTATCGTGACCTCTCGTTACAGGCTAGAGCTAAATGCATTAATGCGTTTCTCAGTTGTATAACATTTGAAAAATGCCATGTTATGGCCAAATTATTAAGTGATACTGCATTGCCAGTGATAAACAGGCAAAAATAATGACATTCATAACACAAAAAAGATAAAATAGGCAACGTTCAGGCAGTGGCTCTTCTTCACAGCACACAGAGGCAAGAGTCAAATGGACAGTATGTTCCAAGTAGATAAAATAAATGTCACGTGATGATGTATTTTTTGGCACGAGCAAAGCATGTTTCACAACACAGTAAGCTCACCAGCATAATCTGGAGCATTGACGTCTGATCCACTCTGAATCAAAGATTTCACCTTTGACAAGTGACCTTTCAAAGCTGCCAAATGAAGTTGCGTCTCGCCTTTAAAGTTGCACACGTTCACGTAGTTATCTGCTGAACAACAAGTGCTCACATGGATTAAAATACAAAATTAAACAGCTTTAGCTTGGACCTAATCACCCGTAATGCATACAATCTCATCAGATCCCAGCAGCTGAGCAGGTTGAGCCTGGTTAATGCTTGGATGGGTGACAAGTGTGTTGTAATAGGGCTGTGGGGCTACAAGGTGGGCAAGCAGTGGGCAGCACAGACACACCCACTGCTGTAACTTTCGACTTGTGTGCTACATTCCTTCACCATCGCTAACCATTGTGGTGCAGCACGTGGCTTGTCCCTCATCCAGCAGTGGGTTGGAAAAAGGGCTGTACAAGCTTACATGAACATATTAGGCACGAAACATCATTAAATTACTTCGAGACCACCACGCTACAAATATATGAAAGATAAAATTTCGATTTAAAGCTTTCGTGACTGCAGGGATTCATCTTCTTGGTTCTTTCGGTAAAGTCACGTAGAAGGGAAATAATAAAATAAAATAAAAATACTATTCTCACGACGTTTCGGCGACAACGCAAGCAGCCGTCCTCATGTGAACAACAGGTCTGTCGGAAAGACAGACCTGTCGGAAAGACAGCGTCAGACGAGATCTGTTCTTCACCTGAGGACGGCTGCTTGCGTTGTGGCCGAAACGTCGTGAGAATTGTATTTTATTGTTTTCTTTTTATTATTTTATTATTTCCCTTCTACGTGACTTTACCGAAAGAACCAAGAAGATATGAAAGATTGACACATACCCTTCTTAACGTGACCACTTAAGCTCATTGTGCTTATGCTGTCAATTGAAAAAAAGTGCACAATACTAAATGTTAAATTAGACTTAGAAGTCTGGGTTAATGCATACTACAATTGGCTTTCACTTATCCAGGAAAGCCTCACGGAGTTTCAAGACTGTTTTATGAGGGTCCTGCATTGGGATGTTTTCGCCAATTCCAATATTGTTTGACATGTGGGTGGAGGGTTGGGGTACCCAGCAGAAACCCACAAAAAATAAGCTCCACACACGAGTCTAAGAATCCACTGCCATCTCCTGGCCAAAAATATTCTGAACATGTACGACTAGTCGAGAGCCCGTTGAGATTACAAGCCTCTGTTGCAAGGGCAACCACGATTATAAAAGAATAAAAACATTTCAAAATTACAAATATAAACCACAAAAGTGATTACCACAAGCCTATGATACCACAAGCCTATGATAGAAACGAATCGAAGCTATTGCTCTCCGGTGCGACATCATGCCGAACATGAGGCACAACCCAAAAACGCATCATAGACCGCACAACCGCATAAATAAAATGAAAAGTATGTAGATGGCGATGAACACAAATAATTAATTTTTAATTACCCTTGCAAAGAATAAATTATTCAAAGAAAACCGATTGAGAGGGAATAGCTGTTAGATGTAAAATAGACCATGTATTTTTAGACTTAAAACTTTCGTGACTGCAGGAATTCATATTCTTGGTTCTTTCGGTAAAGTCACGTAGATAGAAAACTAAAATCAAAATTAGCTACATTTGGAGGTTTGCCCCCTCTTTTCTCTCCACCTGAAGAAGACCGCTTGTGTTGCGATCGAAACGTCGTAGGTTTATTGCTTTAAATTTAGATTTTTGTTTTCTATGTGACTTTACCGAAAGAACCAAGAAAATAGACGATGTATACATGCGAATGCATCACACGAGTCAACGTACGTGTCTCTGTTTTGATGTTTTTGACTCCTCTCCAGAAATAAGTTGGTGGGCCATCTTTCCACTTTCTTGCCAACCGTGACGACTTTCTCACTTCGGGTGGAAATTGTGAATCAAAATTTGAGTATTCTGTTGAATCCAGCAACACTTCAACACTGCAGCTCTCTGCATTATTCTCAGCAATTTGTCCTGCAGTATGCTCGCCACACAGCACATCTAATGAACAAGAGGTGTTTGAGGCATCATCAGCAATGGTGTCTTCCTGACAACTCAGTGGCGATGTCATCTTTGAGCAAGTAACTTCATCCACTTTCGTATTTCCAGCATTTTCAGAGCAGCTATCGGTTATTTTTTTGTATTTTGCATACGTTCTCAATGTCTCATTCTTTGGCACATTAGTTTCAATTGCGTCTTCCAAATATATACTTTTCCCATCTTTCCAGATGGTCACTAACGGTAATGTAGCCGCGGAGATTTTAGAATCAATCTCAATCGTGTTCAAAGTGTTCATCGCTTTGTCTGATGAATCCATTACTGTCATGGAGCTCTCCTTGCTCTCCTTGTGGGTGATCGATAGGTTCTCAGGTCTTGTAGGCAGGGCAGCGATATCACTTGGTGTACTCTCACTCGAACCGAGGACATCGGACACTTTATTCGATGTATCAACTTTGGAAAAAACATCGTTGGGTGTGGATTTATACGAAAATGTGTTTGGAGCACTCTCCGATGAAATGCTCACTGCAGGAACGTCTTCAGCTGGCACGGAAACCCCAAATCGAAAATGAATAGGAGAGGCGTGCGGAGAATAGTGGGAATCTTTGAATTTTTTCGTTACAATACAATCTCCAGCCTGGAGCATTCTTTGACTTTTGTCTTCAGCAGCTGAGCTTTCAGAAGTATGTGCCAGTGGGCGATACACCGATACATTTCCAGATATGAGGCTGATTCCAGAATCTTCATAATCTGGTTCCATTTCCTGAAATTATTTACATTGTAATGTTTAAGATAAAATATATACTTTTTACATTTTAAAATTATATTACAATAGACACTATCTTGTAACTGAGTGTAACGGGATGTTAAAAAATATATATACTTTACCTGTTGTACAACGTCTTCTCTGTCACTGGGGGGTTTAATTATATTGCCCTCACCAACTCCCACCAAGTCTAAAGGCAAACGCAAACAATGACAGTACATTCTCGTGCACACATGTTCACAACTAGCAGCTGCAGCATATTTTATGCTTTTGCCCATTTAGAATGCGAGTGTATATTATGTGTTATGTACAACAATTATAATACGCTTTATTTTAACTTCGTGACCAAAATGACCTTTGGCTTCTTCAGAAGAATGTACATTTTTCTTCGAAATGCTGAAATAGACAAAAATGCCACAATTGAGCAGAGCCACCGTCATGTTGAGTCTGTAAAACAAGCTCGATGTGCATATTTCATAAATATTTTTGGGTTAGATCGCGTGGAACTGCTGAAAATATAATATCAATATTTACACAATCTAATCCAAAAAAAACTTTATTATGAATAATATTGGCCACGAAAGCCTACGTTTTAAACATTATAATTTCAGCTGGTTTTTCCATGCTATCTGTGCTCTATTATTATATTGCAGGATCCAATTTGGAAGGCTGCAGCTTGGAGAGGCCTTCATCCAGCGGTTAATCGACCATAGCTGATGGTGATGATGAACCATCACCAATGTCAACACAATATAGCGTGGGAAAATATTTATATTGTCAACTTTAAATCTGAGGAGCACATGTAACACTTACATTTCATCAAAAAGAGATTGGGAAAACCCTTCCTCTTCCGTTTCCTGTGGATAATTGAACATGTTACCATCTTTTCTGTGATTATATGAATATGCAGCACAAGCAGAAAAAATATAATAAAACGCTTAACCTCCATGGCGGACGCTGAAGGGTCAGTCTCGAGTCCCCAGTCCTGAATGTTGATTTTTATTTTGGGCACGACTGCGATCACCGGAGAGAGCCCTTCTGGAACATAAACATTACATTCGTCATTTGGACTTAACTACACAGATACGTCAATGTGGCCCTTTATATGTTGGATTACGAAGCCGATTCAAATCGGAACAGCCAAATGTGATTAAATTAGGCCAAGTGTAGTGAATTGATAACACTGGTCAACAAAATTTTTTTTTCTGGCCTGGACTTTTGCTACTGTTTTAGACTAATTTCAGGGTGCAGATTCCAAATCTGATCTCAGATTTGCTCTATCACATCTCATTTTATGCTATCGGCATACCCCATTTTCATTGATTTTACCCGAAATTAACTCTCTCACTTATGATTGCAAGTTGTTGCGAGTCAGTGACTGCTTTAGTGTTAAAATATGGTGCTGTATTTTTAGGATAGTGTGTTTATAATATCATTTAATGTAGATATCCACATTTATTTAATATTTTTCTTCTGCAGTTTTTATTGAAAATGCAATATTTGATATCTCAAAAACCTGATGTGATAGACAAAAACTGATGCCAGATTTGGAATCAGCACCCCAAAATTACCTTAAACCCGTTGGAATACCTTATGCCAGATAAAGTGTGTTGACCAGTGTAATCTTAGCCTAGTCACTAACATTCATCATTTCCAGTCCTTTGTGAATCCAAGTTATAGAAAATGTGGGGTAAATAGTTGATCGAAAAGGTTTCCGAAAAATGTCGATCCCCCCCCCCCTCTAAAATATTTTTACCCCCGCGAAGGCATATATACCTAAGCACCCTACACACAATAGAGTGACTAATATCTAGTGACTCTATGGTAGTATCTGACTCTACCGTAGTAGCTGGCTCTACAGCAGTATCTACTGACTCTATAGTAGTATCTGTTTATTCTATAGTAGTATCTACTGACTCTATAATAGTATCTACTGACTCTGCAGTAGTATCTCCCGACTTTATAGGGGTATCTATCGACTTTATAATAGTATATATCGACTCTATATCTAGTAAGTATACAAAGTGCCGTTATGAGGCCTAGTCCCGTAGAGAGCCGGGGCTTATCATGTGGTATCTGGGTACTTTTTTAAAACGTGAACCCCAGTTTGTGAGTTAAATCCGTCGCAATTTGTGTCCACGCACGGACAAAAAATGCCTTTTATAGGTAAGAGAAGAAAACAACACAAAACAAAGCACTCAAATGCAGTCCCCATGACCCTCAAGTCCACGCTACACAACCCCTTTGACACTGCCAAAAGCCTAAAGAACAATGCAAGATCAGCTGACGCGCCTCAACAAATTAGCCAAGGAAACCAAGACACCGCATACTGTACAATAACAGCATCATACTGTCGTACACCCACCTAAGTGTAGGCCATGACCTGCTATATTTGCACAGTGCCACCTCGCGTTGTGACATCGTCATTACAGCCATGGGCGCCTTTTCCCCCCATCCTGAATGGGTCTCAAACGGCGTGGCTACAAGGCGAAGCTCATTTCAAAGAATTAAGAGACATCTCTCAATCGGACGCCTTCACAGCCGCCCCGAGACCTCCCCGAGGCACAAATCAGACTGTGTTTTTTGCAGCGGTGTCTAATTCATTAGGCAATTCACGTTGAAAGAACCAATAGAAATGTTTAAACACAACAAAACGATTGATATAAAAGTATTTTTTATTAAAAAAATAATTTCTGATTTCCAGCTGCTTTAGTGGGGCGGCGCCTTGGCCAGGCATTAAACTCAGGTCGCCGGGGTCAGAGTTCAGTGCGTTAACCACTTCGCCACCGCCCTCCCTACCAGTCGCAAAAATAAAATAAATATGAAATCTGGTTTTCACTTATTTGGCATACTCCTTCGGCTTTGATAGCAAAAAATGCAGTTTGACGTGTAATAAAAAAAACACTTTGCAGGGTATAGACATGGCGTGCCCCTTGTGTGGATAGAATACCAATGCTCTGTGACATCTTCCGAAGCCATTCTTCGATACACGTTGGTGCAATGGCAGCTGCTGGAATAGAAATCACAGCTCATGACGTGACATCGACAGCCAAATTAACAGGAAATATAAATTCTAGATTTGAAGTTTTCGTGACTGCAAGGGTCCATACCTCTTTGGTTTTTTCGGTAAAGTCACGTAGGTAAAAAATAAATTGATACAGTAATTTTGCTGTGAAGGTTTCACCTGAAGACGGAAGCTTGTGTTGCCTCCGAAACGTCGCGATTTATTTTCTTTTTTTACATAGGCAATATAAAACCATGAAGCAGATGACATTACCTTCCCCCCCCCCACACCCTCCAACTTAATTTTCACCACTGAAGGCAAACCCTCACCTGCATCTCCATGTGTCATTATTCCAGCCACTTCTCCCATCATCTCATCTCTGTTGGTGCTACCATCCTGCACTCGCCTGAGCGACAACACAGCACAGGTCAACAAACGTGGGGCTTTTTTGACATTAGAACATCAACGGGACGTCCAAATTAGCGCGGTTGGCTACGTA
>CM025614.2:1733162-1763461 GCA_014621495.2 Entosphenus tridentatus
AAAGAAGCTGAACATCATGCACGTACGGTGTGAAAGAAGCTGAACATGCACGTACGGTGTAGAAGAAGTTTAACATCGTGTACGTACGGTGTGCCAACCACCCCCCTTCGTCAATGGATAATTGAAGACCAAGGCCACAGTCGGGCGTGTGATTAAAGCTATGGGGGACCCGAACACACGTGCAAACTCAATAAGATAATAAATTGCGATAAACACGTATAAAAATGTATATAAGTGAAGGCCTCCTCGAGATATGCGGCTGCGCGTGTAATCGTGGAGGGCGGCATCACGGTGTCCTGTAATCGATCATGTTGACTCGTACCGGTGGTGGGGCTCGTCCCATTTGTCCTCGTCAAAGGAGCAGTCCACCAGGCTCGCAGTGGAGTCGCTGTCTTCATGAGCCATCGTGGCGTCGTTGTTAATATCGGATCGATATTATTGTGAGTGGTGGCCCAAATTCAAGAAAATTGATTGCGTTGGAATTGTACGAGGGCACGGTACTGTACGCAACTGCGTACTTCGTGGAACCACGTTTATTATTAGTAATCTCGCGACTTTAATCAACTTCGGATACGATGAAAAAAGTACGTAATTAATTGTAATAAACTTGTCAGCTAACACGTGGTCGCAGATAAAACTAAAGTTCCCCCAAAAAACACGGTAACGAACTACATCAACAGCAAGTACCTCGTTAAACGCAGTAACCACGTTCGTGAAAAGTTCCACGTTAAGCGAAAATGCATTAAGGTAAAAACAAACTATTAGCAAGATAGGACGCACTACGTTGACAAAGCGAGATGGAGGTGGGACTCATAACTGAGGAGGGTACCGCCACCGCCGCGTGACTGTATCAGTCCGCGTATCGTATCACTCCGCTCAGCCTCGCAGCTCGAGAAAGTAGTTCGTCGTCGACCGCACGGCAACCGCGTTATAGCGGTGCGCGTTCCGCGTTATAGCGGTGCGCGTTCCGCGTTATAACGAGGCGCGTTCCGCGTTATAAAGGGTGAGCGTTGTGCGTTATAAAGGGTGAGCGTTGTGTGAAAAGTGTCCCCCAATGTAAAAAGCGCGTTAACGCTAAAACTTAGTAACATCACTGAACCATAATATAGGTATTTTTTGGGTTAGATCACGTAAATATAAATGTGTCGTTAAACCCGCCACCACCCGACACAGCCAATGAGTAAGGTTTATTACGTAAACAGAACGTGCCAATTCGTTACCAGTACAGCACACCAGTGTGTTGGAGAGAGAATCCACAACATTTATAATCTGTGTACCACGTTTCGCCAGTAATTACAACTCGTATCATCAGGCGGACAGCCAGATTTGTGGAGAAATCCTTTGTTTACGTGACACATCTTACCAATTGGCTGTGTCGGGTGGTAGCGGGTTTAACGACACATTTTACGTGATCTAACCCCCCCAAAAAACCTATATTATGGATGATATTGGTCGCGAAAGTCTACGCGTTATCACTGGAACCGCATCTCAACATTAATCACCGATTTTAATCAAATTCCGATATGCCGAAAATAAGACGTTAACTCTTATTTAAACTTTTCAGGTAACACGTGAGTGCAGATTAAAAAAATGTACATGTAGACGTCCTAAAAACACAGATAATACTGATGGTTACGACCCAGAATAGAATCTTCCGGAAGACGTAGACGGCTTTGATCTCCAGGTCGTAAGAAATCTCATCTCTACTCTTTGGTTCTTTCGGTAAAGTCACGTAGGCATAAAATAAAAAAAAATAGAAATAATAAAAAACTAAATTTAGTGACTTAATAAATTTTTTGATAAAAAAAATTCTTTAGAAAAAAATTATGCAATTTTATTTTTCTACCTACGTGACTTTACCGAAAGAACCAAAGAGAATAAAAAAAATATTGCAATGTTCCCTAACAGCATTGCCACCGACCGCGAGTCCGTGTCACTTGCACGGGAGCCCCCTGCTGAGCGAGACGAGGTCAGGGCCCAGGGTTCCTCCCCACCCCATCGCCCCAGGCTGGGCCGTGTTGGGCCATCGCTCCCTCCCCTCCTCCTCCTCCTGATCCCCCTCCTCCTCCCCCATCTCCTCCTCCTGCTGCTCCTCCTCCTCTATCTGCCGGGCAGCAGCAGCGGCAGCAGCAGCAGTGTCACCGAGCGTGCACGCATCCCCATCACTATCATCATCCCCACCATCATCATCATCCCCACCATCACCATCACCACCCCCACGACTCTTCTCTCATCACGAACCATCAAACAAGCCCAAGCAAGATCCGCCTGTGACTCAAGTTGAAGAGAAGCCGCTCTCACCAGGTCAGCTTCTGCGTTAATAATCCAATCCACTGCTGGATGGAGACATCCACCAAGCCGTGGTCCATCTTATATCGCTTCATCTCTGTTATAACAGTTATACATTGGTACTGTGTGTGTGGAAATTGTCCTACATTGTGTACGATGGATGGGTATGCTGTATACAATACTCATAATCACCAACATCTCGATCCACTGCTGGATCAAAGCCTCTCAGCTGATTTTAAATATTGTTCGAACCCGTGCCTTTTGGTGGTTATTATATTTACGTGCTTGCTGAAATTGTTATTTTATTTGACACAATTCTAAGTGGCGATGCGTGCGATTTGTATGTGAAATTATTTATTTTATTTATAGCAAACTAAAAGACGGTGGGCGTTGTTGCTGCTTGCCAACATCAATCTAAAGTAACAAAGGTGTCGTTAATTTTGCTACAATATTAAAATAAAAATCGCGTACAATTGTCGCGACTAGATATTTATTTACGGGTCCCATAAATGCCATTACAACAACATGGAATGGGGGAATGTACAGTATTGCATTTAGGTGCATCTTGTTTGTAAGCAGATTAAAAATGACGCCCCATTAATCCTACAATTCATATGTTGTCACATGCATTCGTATCTGCAAATGCAGCATCTTTATTTTATACGCAACTAAATTGACATACCATACTTTTGCATGCAAAAAAAACCCACCCACCACGGTATTATAAATGCACACAAATGCATTATAGGCAGTGGAATCAATTGGACAATTTGCTTTTCCCCTATTGGCTTAGCCCCATTGTCTCGCCGTCGGGCGGGGCTCCGCGTCGACGCGGGATGTAATATGTGGTGAGCGCCGCCGACCAATGGGAGAGCGCGCCTGGGCTCATGCGATCTCGCGTTCGAAATCTCTACTCGGCATGCGCAACCAATGGGCCCGCGAGATTCCCCGTGGCCACGCCAATTGACTTTACGAAATTTAACGGAAATCCCCCCCCCCCGTCGCCCCACCCCCTCCTACACCCCCCCTCCAACACCCCCCCCCCCACTAATCGACCCCCACCAACCCCCCTACAACCCCCCCTACACCCCCCCCCCCTACAAGCCCCCTCCACACACCAACCCCTCCCCTCCCACTCCGACATCACGCGGCTGTCACTCGTCTGGCGCGTGCAACCCGTGACGTAGTCACGAAATCGGGGTGTTCCCATCACCCCGCCCCACCGCCTCGCGATCGTTAACCAATAGGCGAGCGCCGTCTCAGCTCTTGGTTAAAGCGACGAACGACCCCGGATGACGCGAGGGGTTGGGGGGGGTCCCCTTCCTCACCCCCTTTTTCGTACGATGACGTCATCGCGTAATGACGTCACCGACCCGGGCGTCTCCATGGTGGTGGTGGTGTTGCCGCAGTGGTAGTCGAGGTGGGGTTAGAAGATTCCGGGCCTCATCGTCAACAGTCGGTAAGGCGAGAGAGAAGAGGTTTGGCAGTCGGGCGGCCGCCCTTGAGTCTCGGTTCTTCCCCCCCCATCCTGTTCGAGCTGCGGCCCGGGGGGTGAAGCGGAGGTTTGTTGCTGAGCCCGGGCGGAGGTCAAAGGCCTGGAGGCTTAGGCCGCGGCGTTTCTTAGGCTTCCGCTGTGTGCTGTCGGCATCCAGCGTGTTCGTCGTGTTGCATGGAGCCGCTTCGTGTGTGTGTGTGTGTGCCGTGCCCTCGCCGGTCACGTCTGCTCATCTCGTAGCCTTTGTTTAACAATCCTGGCTGCCGATGAGACCCAGAAGTTCGAAACTCGCGCAGAGTTTGCTTGTTTAAACGCGTCTAGATATTGGTTAGAAATGGCAATAGGCTCGTTAATGACGTTACATTTATTTGTATTTGTGTATCTTATGTCGATGGCATTCGTGAATGTGCTAGCGGTTTTTTTTTAATACGATTCTTGAATTTGGTTCTATGGACCATACAGTGAACCACTGTCGTCTGCGTCCCTTAAACGTAGGTAGAGCAGCTAACTTACACCAACTTTCTCCTGAAACCCTCTCATCGTGGCTAGCAGACATCACCTCGACATTAACATTTAGCTCCTGAACGTATTGTCATGCGCAAGAATAGAATATAATTGTGTTATATCGTATATTCCTTGGGGGTTTCTGCCATTGGCTTATTGAGTTTCTGACGTACGTTTCTTCGGTTACTTTCATTTCTTCATAAATACTCTTTGGTTCTTTCGATAAAGTCACGTAGGTATAAAATTAAAACAATTATTTTTTCTAAAATAAAAACAATTATGTTCTACCTACGTGACTTTACCGAAAGAACCAAAGAGTATGGATTCCTGCAGTCACGAAAGCTTCAAATCAAGATTTCCTTAATAAAGTTTGTGTTAAATAAGACAATGTAATGGACGGCTACTCAGGTTAGTGTGGCGAGTTGAGTGGCTAGTATTGGGGTTTCTCTTTAAACCTAACGTGAAGACCGGTCTCAACATATGGTCACATGACGTGCGTCATTTATTTGGCAATGACGGGTCTTGATGTACATGTTACGTGATTGCTGAAGTTGTTGGGAAACCGATGAGTCACACTCGTTTGTTAACTGTTTGTATTGGCGAGTGTGCAAGTATGTGGATTTACTTCAACGTGTAACAAAAATGGCCTTTGTGGGTGCACGTGTATTGTGTCGAACAGTTGTCTGTATTTGAGGTGCCACGTGGAGTATGAATGGGTGAACCTGGTCACAACAAAGTGACAACATTAAACGCTGGGTTTTATTTAGTTGTCAATGAAATGTGTGTTATGTTTACAGTAACTTTAGGAAGGTCTGTGTGATGTAATAATTTGCACGATTTTAAAACTTGACTCACTACATTGGGCACTTTTTGACATTGGGTACTTTCTGACAGTCGAGGAATTTTTATTGTTTTACAACATCCATGAAGAAAAATATTTGCTAACAGTTAAACGGATAAGGCATGCATGCTGTCTGAGCCATGTAAATAATGTCAGCATTTTCAAATGAGGTCAAGGTTGGAATGAGTCGGGTGAAGGTTGGAGTGGGTAAAATCTATTAGTTAAGATACAACAGTTCAACAGGTCAGTGATGGTAACAAGGCCAACATTCTAGATTTGAAACTTTCGTGACTGCAAGGATTCATACTCTTTGTTTGTTTTGCATCAGCAGTAGGCCATGCTTTCCCACCTGATGACGGACGCTTGTGTTGTGCCCGAAACGTCGTGATTAAATTTAGTTGTTTTCATTTTTTTTACCTACGTGACTTTACCGAAAAAACCAAAGAGTAACAAGGCCAAACTTCAGGCAGGTTGCTGATTGTGTAACTATAGACGAAACAATTATTATCATATCTAATGGGTACAAATTATGTAGATATGTTACTTAACAGATATGAGTTTTAAATGCTTTTACTGTGACTTGAGTTCAGCCTTTAACCCTCGGGTGCTGCTTTAATAACAATTTGAACGTTTAAATATGTTACACTTCCATTGGTTGCATCTGGAAGACCTGCACAGGCAATAATTTGCTCACCAGATGAGTTATGGATCCCTTTACGTACTAAGATGTTAAATGTCAGGTGGAAGTTCATGCAAGAGGCCGTGGCATGGACACCAAAAACATTGTGTTGGGTTTTTTGGAGCTAAGTTTGCATCTTAGGGTTAAACTTCATGGATAGGTCAGCCCAACTATAATTTGGAGGCTCTTTTCAAGAATACATTTATTATATATTTCACTTATTTGGCACAAAATTAAGCATTGCTGTTATATTAAACATGTGTTGCGTCATAGCAAGGCGCTGTAAGCAGCTTACCTGCCACCACGCTCACGGGCCAACAGGGGGCCCGTGACCGGAGGTTGACACCCCTGACCCCCCAGGGGCTGGGGGCTGAGGACAATGGGCTCCCCCCACCCCTTTCTAAGACCTCTTAAGATTAAGACCTTCCAGAAGGTTCTGGAGGGGGGTTCATGAGGGGAGGGGTAAGCCCGACCTGGGGATAAAAGGCCGACCCTCTGAACGGGTCTGGCAGTGTTCGCCAACTCAAGCTTGAGGACATTGGAAGACCTGAAGACTGGACCAGCACCCGGGACCCCTCAACCGAGGCTCTCATTAGAGCCGGGTTGTAGCAGACCCGAGGTAGCTCAGACACCCTGGGACCCTCCCCGCGGCTCTCGCCAGAGCCGGGGTGTAGCGGACCAGAGGTGAGCTCGAACACCCCTGGAACCCTCCCCCGAGGCTCTGGTCAGAGCCGCGGTGTAGCGGACCAGGGGTGAGCCCCGTTCCCTGCCTGGGACGGGCCGGTCCAGTCTTCCCTTGGCCACCGTGGCAAGGGACCGGTGTGTAGCGTAGCCCGGAGTGTGTAGGACGCGCTAGAAGGAAGGCTGTACCTCCCTTAGGCTATGGGGTTGAAGGGGCCGTACCCCTTCGTGTTAGAGTTGTACAGCTGTGTTTAACAGAATTCTTATAATAAATGCGTGGCCTCCAACAGACATCTCCGTGTGGTTAGTTATAGACACAACACGTGAAACATATTCGAACTCTGATATACAATACTAATATTTGTACACCAACTCATTTGACTAGCATGGTAATGTATAATCATAAAACCGTCACTGCCTGTATGGTGTGGAGATATCGCCTCCTATCGTAGTGAATTGACAACTGGGTTGCGCATTTACATGCTCACTTGAAAGCTGAAATAGTGTAAAACAGTATTGCTTGAATCTACACACATTTCTTCCAGCACACTGTACATTTTTAGCGTTCATTACATTTGTGTGTGTTGTCCTCTTGGCAGGTAGCTAAAGATGCTGTCACGACTATTCCGCGCCCATGGGCGCTTTGTGGCCACCCACCCCTGGGAGGTGATTGTGGGCACCATCACCATCACGCTCTGCATGACCTCTATGAACATGTTCATCGGCAACGACGTCGTCTGCGGCTGGAACTACCAATGCCCCAAAACAGATGAGGTAGTTAAGTGCATCAGGTTATTCTCTATGTTCAGGGAATGTGTTTATGAGCAAATATTTTCATGAAAGTACAATATCGTTTGCAGTGTAATATAATTTGTTAATGGGAGTGCATGTTGTACATATGTAATGATAATTTAAAAAAATATTTTTTTGGTGAAGCGAATGTAATAAAAACATTGAAAGTTACAGTGTTTTGATTATAATTTGTGTACCTGCGTCTACAAATAGATTTCACTTGTGCTTTTGTTGCCCACAGGAGGTTCTCAGCAGTGACATTATCATTCTGACCATCACACGCTGCCTTGCCATCCTCTACATATATTTTCAATTTCAAAATCTGCGACAGCTTGGTTCCAAATATCTTTTAGGTGAGTGCTGTGAAACATATATTTTATACACTTAGAAGGTGGATGCCACCGTTGTTGCAAATTCTTTTTAAGAGCCACTGTAGTGACCAAGCTGATTATTTATTCTCACCGATTGTTGAATACCTCTCTGAATTGAATGTTTTGACTTCCCAGGCATTGCAGGATTGTTCACCATCTTCTCAAGCTTTGTGTTCAGCACAGTCGTCATTCACTTCCTCGGAAAGGAGCTCACTGGACTCAAGTGAGTGTTGCAAGTCTCAAGTTTACATTTGTGCATGCATCCACATGTTATTGAAGAAAAATGTTTTACTCTCTGCATTGTTTTGTTTGACATTAATATGCATGTGTTATTCTTTCAGTGAGGCATTGCCATTCTTCCTACTGCTTGTCGATTTGTCCAAAGCAAGCGCTCTAACCAAATTTGCCCTGAGCGCCAACACACAGGTACGTCAGTACTATACTATTCATCACTTGAGTGTAACTTATGGAGTTCTCAACATATAACACACAGCTCACAGTCATTTTTACACAGCTGCTGACGTTCTCTACTCAGATATATTTTTAAGTATAATATGTTTAGCCATAGTCCTGCAGAATTCTTATACAGGTCGGAACAATAGTTCCACACTGCCCACCAGGGATTATTTGTCTGTCTGTTGTGCATAGCCACGCCCTCGATTTGTATTTCATAGAGCGCTTCGGGCGGGCTCAGCACCACGTGACGCGCCGCCCCACGCAGCTTGCACCGCGTGACACGGATCGCACGAATGCGCTGTCCAACCAAGTTCCTACCTGCCCACTCCGAAGGAACGTGCTTTATTTATACATTTTCCTGCAGGAAGAAGTGCGGGATAACATTGCCCGAGGAATGGCCATTCTCGGACCGACCATCACTTTGGATGCCCTTGTGGAGAGTCTTGTCATCGGAGTGGGAACCATGTCAGGTGTGTCTTCTGTCACCACGTGCTGCTAGTTAGTCCATTGTTATTGTGGGATTATTATTTTTTGGCAGACAGCCCCCCCCCATTAGCCAGGTTACACGTGCAACCCTTTGTGTGCGCGTGTGTCTGTCTTGTTCGAGCAGGTGTCCGGCAGTTGGAGATCATGTGCTCATTTGGTTGCTTCTCCATCCTGGCCAACTACTTGGTGTTCATGACCTTCTTCCCTGCATGTGTCTCTTTGGTGCTTGAGGTAAGCAATATTGGCAAGTGAAGAGGATAAAACAAATTCAAACCACAGGGTGCGGTAAAATAAAATATATAGCACCAATGGCTATTTCTATAACCCCCGGTTTATTTAATCATAGCATCCATCCATCTCCCATGACTGATCCAACAATGAGGTCATTGGGACATCGTCTTAGCAGCTCTGGTCAGATCTGGTCGTGTCTCCCACCTTTCCTGGTTATCCATCTCACAAATCAACTGGTTGTCGTTTAAACTTCATCATACTGTGATAATCTTAAGCAAAGTCTTCCCTGCTCACCTTACTATTGATGTATCCAAATTACTCAGATTTCCTTTTTTTGATGGTGGCTATAAGTTTTTATTTCTACCCTCATTGGGTGATAATTGGGCTGCATATATATTAATTAGTTATGTCCTATCATTGGCATCACTAGCATTTAAGCGATGTTAAATTATGGAATTATACCCTAACGGCAGCGGTTGGGCACGCCTTGGCAGATCTACAGCAATTGTTTAATTTCGGGACAATTTTGAGCAATTGTGGAATGTAAATGTTGGCTTTCAGGTATCTCGTGAGAGGCGAGAGGGAAGGCCCATCTGGCAGCTCAGTCAGCTGGCTCAAGTCCTACAGGAGGAAGAGGACAACAAGCCCAACCCTGTGGCCCAGCGCGTCAAGATCATCATGGTCCGTGTCACCCATGTGTGCTTGTACTTTATACAATAACAATGTACACCTATCACTTGCCAGTGATGTTTGCCATGGCCAGTCATCATTCTCAGGATTCTTAGCGGAATGTGCTAACCACTGAGCCACGGATCCAATCCTGTACTTTATATAGTATTTAAACATGTCTAAGGTTACGGGTATAGGTTATATGTGTATATATATGTTTACCTTTCACTAATTTTTGTTATGTTTGTACGTATGTTAGCGATAAAACTGTACCTGAATGTTAAACTGTTGAAATAAAATTTTATGAACTTAAAATTACAACATTCAGGTGCAGTACTAATTTGTAATTCTTATTATAATTGTTACCCTTGAATTTCTCAAGTGGTAATTGCAAGCGGTTATGAAAAATACATATGTTAGATATATTGTCTCCAAAAAAAAATCTGTAGATAACTACTAAAACTGGTTCTCACCCATACCTGACAAGCATAAGTCAGTTGTAAACTTAATCATACATATTCATGATGGCTGCCTTCAGTAATGAGGTGTGGCTTAATGGTTATTTTAGGATTTATGAATAAGTGCTAATTGGAAAATTGTAAAACAACAAGCGGCTGTTATCCTGGCAATCCTCACACCCTAAATGCTTTCACAGATTGACACGTGCGTGTGTGTGGTTCCTGTGTGCCACAGTCACTGGGGCTAGTGCTGGTACATGCCCACAGCCGCTGGCTGGCTGAGCCCGTGGGAGAGAGCAGCCTCTCCAACTCTCCCGGAACCCTCGACGACTTTAACGACAACTTGCCTAAACGCATCGAGCCCAGCGTGTCTCTTTGGCAGTTTTACTTTGGACGGTCAGTGAATCTCGCACCCAAACACACTATATATAAGTGTTAACAATATTACCTGCTCGTCTGCTGTGATAAATACGAAATTATTTCCTTCATAAATGGTTAAGGTTACAAAAGTGACAAAAAATTGCTGCTGGTCAGGTTCGTCTTTTTAATGTACGAGTAAAATAATGCACACATAGTATGTATCACTGTCCGATGTTTTTTGGTTGTATAGCGTGTTGCATTTAACCTTTTGAAGCAGCGCCCGTTATGCGGAGCGAAACAGCAGATATGCTGAACAACACCTGATACGACCCAAAAACACATCGGAGAACTGTACAGCACAACTACGACAATCTATGTAGTGGTAATAATAGTATGTGATATTTGACATCTGACATTTATGTACGTATTTTGTTTCGTAGACTGGTGAGCATGGACATTGAGCAGGTGGTCACACTTGGCTTGGCACTCATCCTGTCCTTCAAGTATATCTTCTTTGAGAAGATAGACGAGAAGGCTGCCTCAGAGAACGGCCACGCTACCCGCCCACGCTCGCTGGAGCCCACGACAGATGCCGTCTCCATCAAGGCCAGGGGTAACGAGTGGCTCTTGAGATGAACCCCATGCTTGAACTCGCCTTTTTCTCTCCTGCATGATAACGCGAAACAGGTTTCCTGAAATGGGTATGGTGTATTGTAAAATGTACACGTGAAGCCCTTTGGTCTAGCCCAAAGGTCTTTAAGGACCGCTTCGTAACGTTATTTATCAAAGACCACATGCATTGAGACTCTTGAAATATTGAGTTTTTTGTTTAAATCAAATTCGAAAAAAAATGCCCTTGTTATTTTGGTTGTCGACCCTTGGTCTAGCCTTTGCTCGATAAGGAATTCACCGTGTTGTGCAGGGTCGTGGGTTTATGCGACTCTAACTTAGCCATGCAGGCTGGGTTGGTGAAGATGTGGTGGAGCATAGATGTGAAAATATGGAGATGTAGTTTAGCAGTGGATTTTAATGCACACTGCCCTTTACTGCTGCCCATATCAGCTCGAATAAATTTGATATTTCATGTCATTCTATTTGCTGTCATCTTCTGTTGAAAATGTACTTTGTCAGATATTACATTTATGCTAACGGAATATTCCTTGCTTTTCAAATCACTGTAGAAAACCTGTGCAGACTCATTGGGTTAATTATGGCCAGAGTTTAAGGTGACTCCCTACAGTTCTAATTGCGGTTTTAGCCACATCTTGTAATGCTATGTGTAATTTTGTATCTTCAGAGTACACTGCATAAGTTAGACTTGTTTGATAAATAATTTCTTTCTAAAACACAAACTTTTGCTTTACTTAAGTTTAGAGCATTCAGAACAACTTGATTTACTTTAATATACGGTGAGTTGAAACACTTGCACCAGATTTAAAATTTTTCTTGTGAGCATTTGTCCCACTAGATATGGTTGCTAACTCTTGTTTGAACATTCTGTTTTTTTTAGAAGACATGTTTGAAGTTATTAAACCAAAGAACCAACCCGAAGTCGAAGCAGCGGTCGTCCCTACCATGATCCCCAGCCGGATATCAAGACCTTCCTTTACACTGGGGGACACAGATTGGTCTCCAGAAGAGCTGACCGAGGAGCTGCTGGATGAAGATTCAGAGGAGGATATTCCTGCTGAGCCACGGCCCATCGAAGAGTGCAAGAGCATCCTCAACTCGGAGGTGCAGCCCCACCCCGAGCACACACAAGTGAAGCGATCACTTTGTCCTGCTCTCGTAAACACCTGTCTTGGATTTGCCTTTCCTTTGTATATCCGTGTAATAATAATTGTGTTTTGTTCATTGGCCATATGAACTAGACTTGTATTTGTAATAATAACTACATTTCATAAAGTAATGTCAAATGTTGCCATGGTTAATGTTTATTTTATATATAATTTTACATCACTTTGTTTAAACTTAAATTTTATGATTGCCAAAAAGCATAATTAAAATCTATTTTATGTGAATAATTCATCCATCAAATCATGCTGGTGAGAATCACTTATTTATGCTAAATGATTTTTATTACAAATTATATGAATTTTTTTCCTTTAGTATAATGGATTAAATGAGATGGCACACACAGGTCAAAAAGGAATCGATTATTAAAATTGCCCCTGAATCATATTTCATAGAATTGTAAAAATTCAAAGGAGACATTACAGCAGTACACTCTGCTGCTCCTAGCATAGTTTTCTGGCTTGGCCGCCTGAATGTGATATTGGAGTTGTTGCTCTGCATCTACATCAGCCATACTAAAGAAGAAGAAGAATTGTGGGGGTGGGGAAAGTGACACGGCAAATGAGGAAGTAGAGATAGTGGCACGAAACACCCTTGTGCACACGGATTCGGTGAATAATTATAGTTTGTGTTTTCGTCTGCTGCCGTGGCAGAAGGGAGCCCGCTTCCTCTCCGATGCAGAAATAGTGCAGCTTGTGCAGGCCCGTTACATCCCAGCATACAAGCTGGAGAACCTCATGGAAACCCCGGAGCGCGGCGTCCACATCCGCCGACAGATGCTGGCGCAGAAGCTGCCAGAGTCCGACGCCCTCGCCACGCTACCCTACCAGAACTACGATTACTCGCTGGTGAGCTGCGCCGCTGTTGCCGACTGCCGTGCTCAATTGTTGGACGGGTTTATTGTAAAGGTGCGGCTTGGGCCTGGTGCCAGGGATGCGTGTCGCGCCGTGGCTGACTGGCGTGCCATTGCGGCCGCAGGTGATGGGGACTTGCTGCGAGAACGTCATCGGCTTCATGCCGGTGCCCGTCGGCGTGGCTGGGCCCCTCCGACTGGACGGGAAGGACTTCCAGGTTCCCATGGCGACCACGGAAGGCTGTTTGGTGGCCAGCACCAACCGTGGCTGCCGCGCCATCGCGGTAAGTCGGCTCGGAGGGGAGTTAAAATGCTTTTAAATGACCGTTATGAAAGTCGTATGATGTAATATCGACGGTAACCTGTCAGCTAATGACTTGGCTCATTTGTGGTTGCTTTGTGATTGTCTGAAATAATTCTGTGAATATTTTAGCGACTACATAACGTATACCCATATATGATACATTTATACATTGCAACGTTCATTTTTTTAATATTTATTTTTTCCCACTCGTGCCGTGTCATGAGACTAAGGATGCTGTTGAAACGCATAGAGTAGTACATCATCCTGTTATAGGATGGTCTGTGGTAGGAAATGACAATTGCTTCCAATATATTTTCCCATGTCCACTGGTCCTCAGTAGGTGGCAGCACTTTCTCACAGTAAGGGACTGCACTCTGAAAAAGAGAGTTCAGTCTGCAACAGAGTAATATCTTTACAAGACAATCTAACCAATATTTAAAAAAATAAAATGTAGCCAAATTAAGTGCTGATACAAATTCAAAGTGGTGCTTTTTTGCGTAGTAATTTGTGACCATCAACTCACTATACTCGATGATATGGTTTAATAATTATTAAACCTTTATAATGATGATAATCACAGGCGGCATCTGCCCAGAATTCAACCCAGAATGTCAGTAGTGCCAGCTCTGCGCACTGACCACTTGTGCACATGCTATTTAATAAAGAGTAAAACACACCTTAAATGTGTCTTGGCTCAGTCCACCCTAGTTGGGTGTTATTTCATGTTACTGTTCAATTATTGCAGCTGATGCTTATTGCGAAAGTGTTTCTATTGCCGGTAATATTATCGTTAACTCATCTGCACGATCCGTCTCTTCACAGCTGGGTGGCGGTGCTCACAGCGCCGTCCTTGGGGATGGCATGACGAGAGGCCCTGTGGCCCGACTCCCTTCCGCTATCGAGGCAGCCAAGGTGAAGGGCTGGCTGGAGAGCCCAGAGGGATTCAGCATCGTCAAAGAGAAGTTTGATAGCACCAGCAGGTAACTTCCTTTCCATGACGAAACGGTCTAGCCACATTGACCTGTTTTGTTGAAGAGTCTTGAAAGATGGCAAAGCAGGATATTGTTTTTAATAGTGACTTCTTTAAGCAGGGAGGTCGAGACACAATGCTGTTTTAAGCACGGGAAAATATCACCACCGAATAGAATGTTGTAGCAATATCTCTGGACATTATTGAAGGCCACATGTTATGAAGCCTGTATAATTCTGTAGCTTCACACCATTGCACTATTCATGAACATGAATTATTTGTTCTTGTGTAAAAGCTCGGCTTACTCGTTTTAAATGTACATGTCCAGTCCGTTTGTCAATCCACTGCTGAATGACAGCCACCACATGGGTTGTGGTGGTTATTTGACCGTACCTCACCACGCTAAGTCAGTGCAAGTTGGTGAAGGCAGAGCACGGATATACAGAGCAAGTGGATTTTTCTGCTCTTCCCGCTGCTGCCCACGTAAAAGCAGGTGGCATAGACTGCTGCATACATTGTCAGCTAAATATAGGGCATGCTTGCTATGTGTAGCCATTGAACATGTGTTGTTTCAAACATTAATTGTGTCTTCTTGGTTCTTTCGGTAAAGTCATGTAGAAGGGAAATAATAAAATAACACAAATAAAACATAATAAAATACAATTCTCACGACGTTTCGGCCACAACGCAAGCAGCCGTCCTCAGGTGAAGAACAGGTCTGTCGGAAAGACAGCGTCTGAATGAGCACCACCATGCTTGGCAGCGTATATTTAAGCTGGGTTAGAGGAGGAAGGGCGCCTTGACAAAGGAATTTGCATATCAAGAGGAATTTAGCAATTTATGGAAAATGCAGATATGGGATTAGTCACTACTTGTGGAATGCGTAGGAGGTGGGGGGGGGTCTCAAAGTCATATTATGCCCGTGCATTATGTAGGATTAGCAGCAGTCACGAAAGCTTTAAATCGAAAAATAAATTCTGTGTTTCGTTTGTGGGGTGATGCAGGTTCGCTCGTCTGCAGCGTCTGCACGTGGGCCTGGCCGGACGCAATCTCTACATCCGGTTCCAAGCTCGCACAGGCGACGCAATGGGCATGAACATGATATCCAAGGTAGCTCTTCGTCAATACGACACAAACTTTTTAAAAGGACATTTTGCGCGATGGTAGCTAGAGAATGTGTCCATGAACGGACATCGGTGCGTCCCTCAATACTGGCTAAATGGGCCATTTATTGCTTGTGATTTTATTTAAATATATTTTTTCATCTAAAAAAAACTATAATGGTGGGAAGGTTAAAGAACACCAATGATACCAGGAAAATCACAAGGCAATTCTGGGTTACACTCCTGAAGCTCAAAATTGTTTAGTTTTCGAGTTTCACGAGTGCAGTTTTCAATCTTTTTCCAATTATTCTGGATCTCCCAGCACATTCCCGTTGTGAGGGGGCACAGTTTATTATCCGCCTCACGTTATAGTGAGGGCAATGTAACTTCTACTAACCATGGCGAACGAGACCTAAAAGAAACCCTCCCCTCTTGCCCCCCCCCTCTCCCTGTCGCTGACCCAGGGCACAGAGCTAGCACTGAGCCGTGTCCAAGAGGAGTTTCCAGCCATGCAGGTGCTGGCCGTATCGGGGAACTACTGCACGGATAAGAAGCCGGCCGCCATCAACTGGCTACTGGGCCGGGGCAAGACGGTCGTGAGCGAGGCAGTCATTCCTGCCAAGGTGGTGCGCGAGGTAGGTTTTAAAATCTTTATTATTATCAACATCGCACCCTGCTGAGCGCAGGCTCAAAGATCCAAAACGCCAAGAAGCCAGCATCAAACAGCACTATTCAATGTCTAATGGATAAGAGTTAATCCTGATTCTTGAATTGAGCGTGGTTACATGAATGTGAGAAAAGAGATGATGGGAAGGGAATTTCAAAGTTGAGCAAGGCAAGGAAAAGAAGTGCTTTGACCTGCGAGAATGTAGGCTGAACACAGAATGTAGAGCGGAAAATAGTCGGTCTAATTAGATGGATTCCTCAACAGTTTCGACTCCCAAAAACAATGCAGCATTTCAAAAAGGGTGTCCCTGTTAGACCCCCTAAAGGAGAGAAAAGATGGCAGTAGCATGGAGAATCTACATTTTACTTCATTTGAGTGGGATCGTGGATGGGTTGTGTACATTCTCGTGGGCATCCATGCACCCGTTTGACATGTTGATATGTGTACATTTCTGTGTCCGACTTGAGGTGAAAAGGTGCAAATGGTTTCATTACAAATGATGCAGCAATTCACCAAGGAGATGTGCTTGAACATTTAGCGAGTATGGGAATCTGTCCCATAGTGTTTACGTGGTATTGCTCGTAGTTTTTACTACGTACGCAGGTTTCAAAAATTGGCTTTTTAATTGTTAATATTGTAAGGAATGCTTGTTCTATGTGTGTAAGCAGGCTAATAGAACCAATTATAAATGTCGATTTCTCTAGGTGCTAAAGACAACAACAGAAGCCCTGGTGGAGGTGAACATCAGCAAGAATCTCATTGGTTCAGCCATGGCGGGCACCATTGGAGGCTACAACGCTCATGCTGCCAACATCGTCACAGCCATCTTCATTGCCTGCGGACAGGTCAGAGTCACCTGCAACACTGGCCCCTCAAGAGCCGCAACGGAGCCAGTCTTTAGACATTTCGAGTCAATACGTTTCCAAGGGCATTTCCACAAAGTAGGCAACCTAATTTGACAACACTTCAAACAATTGTGTAAATGCCTGCACGTGGTAATTGTACATTTGAGGGAAAAGGGTATTTTTTTAAAATACATTTTTTATTGTAGAATATACCAAAAATGTATGCCTAAAGGAAATATTATTACACCACATATCATGTTGTAATATATTGTCTAAACACAAGACATTATAAAGGAAATTATCTGAACAAAAAAAGTTTATCAAGCTTTGGGTATTGGCCTCTACGAGGCACGACAAGCCTGCTGGCTGCAGCGAGACTTTTTCAATGAATACGAGAGCGATGGCGCTAACGTTGGTGGTGTCGCTGTGCAGGACCCTGCTCAGAATGTGGGCAGCTCCAACTGCATGACCCTGATGGAGGCAACCGGCCCGTACGGGGATGACCTGCATATCAGCTGCACCATGCCATCCATCGAGATTGGCACTGTCGGAGGTGGCACCAACTTGGCCCCACAGCAGGCCTGCCTCAAGGTGAGCATGGCACCAAGATTGTGGGTACCACCAACAACAGCTCAGCACACGTGGTTAGCTCTTGCCAGTTATTGTGCTGTAATTACATTTTAAAACTATTTAAATACTGAAATTTGTTCAACCTTTACACAATTACAGTCCAGCCCTGTGGTTAGAGTAAGGCGTGCCCAATAACATGAAATCTGCAACTGGTTAACAGGTGAAACCAACGAAAAAGGTGAGAATTAAGGGAAAAAATTCAGGGCTTTTTAAGTAATTGAAAGCTCATTTGGAATGAAAACTATAAGATTTTAAATGCACAGGTGTTCAAATCCCAGTCTGGCGTCAACTCGGCCAATAATACCTACAGGGCCAATACAATTTATATCATCTTGTCGCAAGTTAACTTTCGATATACTGCCCCTGCCATATGAATGTGGAATTTGTTCAACTGGATCAGGGTTGTGAAAAGGAGATGCACACCCCACACTCAATCGAGTGGGACACCACTTGGAACTTTCATGAAGAGCAAATTGATTTTGAACCGTTGTTTAGTTTTTGACGCTGCGTGTCTGTGTGTACATGAAGATGCTGGGCATCCTGGGCGCCAGCAAAGATGATCCAGGCTCCAACGCCTGCACGCTGGCACGCGTGGTTTGTGGCACCGTGCTGGCTGGAGAGCTGTCCCTCATGTCGGCACTGGCAGCCGGACACCTCGTCAAGTCCCACATGATCCACAATCGGTATGTGTCACACCTGGTCGCCCACACACCGTTGCTAGGAGAATGAATTCTTCAAAGAAAGCATTGTTGCGGCTAAATAGCTCGGGTGTTGCCGAACAATCATTTACTAATAATACAGACTGCTCCTATGTCAGTAACAAGATTCATTAAGTGTGCTTGCGCTGGTGCAAATCCCACATTTTAATGTCTCCCACGGCTAAAATTACTGATGGATCCACACTTTAATATCTTGCACAACTAAAATTACTTGTGGATCCAATTCCACTTTGATTTATACTTCTCTAACAAATGTAGAATATATTTTTGGGACATATCATAGGGTTAAAAACAATAGTATCCCACTATTGGAAGATAGGAGAAGTACATGTAAATGCATTGTCTTAACAAGTAATAAAAACCGGGACTTGTAATGTCCTGGGAAGCCTTACAGGTTTCCCAGTATAAGCTACCTCAAAGGACAATTCTAGGAAAACTAGGACAGTTGGCACCCCCCCCCCCACCGATTTACTTGCCATGGTTTCTTTGGTAATCGTCCATGCAAATGTGTAACGTCTCATCCGCCGTATGATTGTTTTGTGCACAGCTCCAAGATTAACCTACACGAGGTGACTGGGAATTGTACCAACAAGGCCGCCTGATGGAGCAGTGGAGTCATCATAATGGAGACGACACACACACACACAACCGCGGTGCGGGTGTTAACAAAGCCACGTGCTTATTGGAACGACGTTGCAGCTGGTTATGGCGCTGTGGTAGGCGTGAGGCGGTGAAGGCATCCTGCGTCTGCAGGCCAATGATCCGCTCACATGTACCCCTTTCCTCTCCCTCACCGTCATGTTTCACGTTCCCCAAAATGTTAGGAAATGAGTGTTAGACGTTGCAGTTTGTCTTGTATCAGAGTAATGGTTTCAAGATGAGAGCTATCTTGCCAATTTTTTCCAACGTTTTGTTACGGTCCTGACGTTTAATTGTTTGTTCTTAATCATATCATTCCATGAACAAAGTCGGCTTTGGAAGGGAATGTTGTCCAAATATTTTACAATGAAACCCCTGACTTTGTTTTATGAATTTAATTTGCGATTGTTTCCATCAGCTGCTTTTGAACATGGCTGTGATAAGTGTGAGTACCAAATTCATAGCCAGTGGAGAATTTGCTTACATGAAATACAAATAGCATCCAGTGTTTTTTTTAATTAAAGTACTGTTGACCCTAAACAGGTAAATATTCAGTACAGACATATACATTTGCTGCATGTTTTAGTTGTTTGTGTAAATAACCAGTTTTGTTTACATTGTTGCTTTTAAGCCCATGGTTTTGTAAACCTGAAGATTGCTTTGTAGTCACATTGCAAGTCCTGTACATCATAAATCGGTGTTCTGAGTTCACTCTTTTGAAGATATGGGCATTGTCTCCACGTCGTCAATGGTTCAGTTGAAGTTTTATGGCACTTTTGGTATGCAGATTAACTTTGCTGTGGTCTTGCATACATCACTTTCAGAACGGTGGCTTTCGGTTGTAAAGACTTTCTTGTGCATTTGCTTTGTGCATTGCTTCTGATGCTGTGCTGCAGTGGGATGTAAGACGGTACATCATTAAAGAAGGCACAACCCAAACTTTAAACGCTGTTTTTTTTTTTAAGTTGTTTGCTTTACATAACTGTATTCTGCATTTAATAAACGATGGTTTACTTTCCTAATTATTGGGACACTGCTTTAAATATCGTCGATGCAAAAATTGTCAAGTATGGTCAACATTTTCTGTGCAAAAACTCTTTGCGTCCATAGTTACTGGTGTGATGCACGCCGCCCTGCAGTAGATTTGAGCGATTGAACATTTGCAAGCGCCTGTGCTATTGACCCCGAGGCTTTGAGTTTTCTGCAACCATAGCAAAGTCCCCAATGCTTGTGGCCATGCGGTGTTTTTTTATGCACGACTGCACAATGGCATTAAGAAATGCTCACACAACAAAAACATTCCATCTATATGCAACGTTTTAGTCCCCGACAACAGAACATCCCCGAAAAGGCTTGGGCAATTTATAAATTGCGTTAGGCCATGATTTATCGTCCCATTTCTGATTCCCTACGGGAAGTTTGCAAGGGGGGGATTGTGTAAATTTCTGCGAACCAGCATTAAGATCGGCATTACTCTTGGACACAAGCTGTGTGGAAGGAGAGTGTGTTGTAGTTGTGTTTGAGCAGGTGTGTGCCTCTTCTGTAGTTGTTGGTGTGTCAGCGGTTGGAATTGCTTGTGTAGTTGCACTTTGTGATGTACGATTGTGGTTGAGAGGTGATTTGAGCGGTTGTAGTTGGAGTGGTTGTGGTTGAGCTGGTGGTGTATGATTGCGGTCGTTGGGTATGGTTGTGATGAACTATTAGAGCAAAAACATTGCATTATACTACATCAACTTTGATAACATTCCTAGTATTACAATACTTACTACACACTCGTATCACTTGAACAACAGCACCATGCTTGCCTCTGCCATAGACGCACGGAGCTCCTTTACCACGGAGGTGGACACCCGCGACAAACGATGGTTTCCTACCTCGTCACACACACGTGAGCTTTGTTTGCACTTCTTGCGAAGAGGGGCTGCTGTTGCTGCAGCAGCAGAAGTCGCATGAATGAAAGTTGGCGCCTAATATGGCCATTGCAGCCGATTGGTCCGTGCAGAGGGAGGGATGAGCAATCCCGAGCCACCGTTGACGAGGGTTTGTGGTTTCGCTGGGATGATTGCACAGGAACTCGGGAGTTTTGCACGATGCGAATTTCCTGCCCCGTGAGTTCCAAGCAGCGTTTTCTGTACTCAGGCGTGGAAGCCCCCAACCCTTGATTGTATGTTCGCATGTAGACTTTCTTCTGCACCGTACGTATCCAACCGCGCTAAATCGGAGGTGCGGGGGAAGGACAACAAAACTAACCACAGCAGTTCTACAGAAAAAAAAATTCAATCAAGATTTTAAAATGCAGTTCCAGAAAGAAGGGTATTCCGGATGGTCACAGAAGGGCATCTGAAAGCGAGCGATGCAGTGACCGTCTTTGTCTGATGGTTTAGGCATAAATTGCTGCGAGGATGACCGGAGATCACGTGATGGTGTATGCTCCTTGAGATCAGCAAGGTTACCGACTGTTGAGTTCAGTGCAGGCTTGTGGCACGTGCTGCTCTGCGAATGAACATTTTGGCTAATTGGCATGGCTGCTTAGCCCAAACACGTCCTGCATTTCACCTGCTTGAGACCAGGTAACATCCCACTCACACTCGAAGTTCCATTTGGTTTGGTGCATTTAAATTAGTCCTAAATTGTAATAGTTTAATAACCATTCGTCCAACGGTGAATTGACAAAGGCCTCACCAGGCCACATTATTGGTGGCAGTTGTTTGACCTTCATGGTGAAGGTGGGGGGGGAAAGAATAATTCAGACATCACTGCCATCGGTATTAGCCACAGCCAGTAATTCAAATTGGGCCGCGAGGTTTAAAAAAAAACGCATTGCGCCATCTGTTGTGCCACTGCCACCAGCTGAGTTAAATTGGCACAAAACACCATTCCAATAATTTTTCAGTAGGTAACGATGTTCACTGTGGTACTCCTAGGATTTTACATATTCTGCAGTTTCTAAAACATACGTGGCAACCCATAACGGCTCATCCGTATTTTTGTCCAGGGAATTTTTTTTTCAGGTCCATACGGCGTACAGCCGTTTCAATACGGGGAAAAAAGTGTTTCTCCCTTGTTATGGAACTTTGTAGGATGAACGTTGAGATGTATAAGGGCACGGGGTGACCAATAAGGTCTGAATTGGTCTGTAATAAGGTAGGGCACTGATAAGGCGTTCACAGGTGTGCTAATAACTGATTTAAAGTTAGGCTGGCTGCCAAAATAGTATAACTTTCAATAAGAAACATCCTTCAAATAGAATTCGCTTATGGTCTCCTGGTCGAGAGAAATATAACACAGCGGATTCTTAATGTGAAAAATACATTTTACAAAAGGAAATGTAAGGCCACGAATGGGATACGACCACTTTAGCGTTTAATTTTCTGAATACAGCATTGCATAGTTGTATCACTTAAAGGCTGAAAAATGCCTCCTGTTACGGTAAACTTTTAAAAGCCTCTTAGCTAAGTAAGCCAGTGTGATGCACTGGTGGATTTTCTGAATGTCACTTGTGGTCCTTGGACAGGAGTTATATTTTCTTTAAACAAATGTGAAGTACATTGGGTCAAAAAACGCACGCTCAGTTAGAATCGCAACAATGTACCTGTACAGTACGAGTACTTCAAAATGTTTAGTCTTGGACTTTCACCTGAGGACGGCTGCTAGCGTTGTGGCCGAAACGTCGTGAGAATTATTTTATTATGTTTTATTTTTATTATTTTATTACTTCCCTTCTACGTGACTTTACCGAAAGAACCAAGAAGATACGTAGTTCTTCTTCAGAAGCGACCTGGCCACAATTGGTAGCTTAACGAAGTGGCTTACGTGGACATTTATGGCAGCCAAATACGGTTAAACGGATGTGGGTTCAAACTGTGGAGGGAAAAACTGGAGAACTCTCGGGAAAAAAAATCAACGCGACCGCAGAAAGAACACGCAAACTCCAAATATACAGCAGGCGTCAAGGTCGGGATCGAACCCACAACCTCCTTCATACCGGGCGAGGGAGTTAACAACTCGCCACCGCATCCAGTGTATACACAGAGGGCCCTGCACTGCATTTCCATTTAAGGAAGTAAATCAAGGGCGGAAACGTGGGGTGAAATAAATGCTGGCTCTGCAAATAAGCTCATCCACCCAGTTATTACAATGCACCATCGTGAATGCCACGGTGCGGTGCCGTGGTCACGTACAGGTAGGCGAATTCTTGTAACAAGAATTGGATTAAGGCTGTCCCCTGTGCTGTATGCCAGGACAATGACTTGGCCATCCTCCATCTCAAGTCATCAGTTTCTGCCTTTATCTGTGCGAGGCTATGCAAGTCCACCCCCAATGCTCTTTGTTAAGGTCCGATTGGTTAAGCTTCTCTTTAACTTTCTCTCCAGACATGGTGGGGAAAAAGGGCTGATACGTTGAAAAGACAATCACAGGCGGCTTAAACGAAGGGAAAATAAAGATACACAAGTCAGTTCTGAATGGGAACATCAATGTTAAGTTATTTGTAGTTTTTTTTCTTAATTCTTGAGCAATCGGTAACACCATGGCCACGTTTGGCTATGGAGCCGCTGCAGACATTTCATTTCAGATTTTGGAAGACTTGCTCATCCCCAGGGTAAACCACGTGCTGCCCTTAGGTCGATCCACTGCTGGATGAGGGCCTCGCCCAGCCATGTCGGTGGGGATTACGTGACCATACTGATCCGCCGGTCATTTCAGGCAGGTTAAGGCGTCTAGAATAAAATGTGGACGCACAAAATGTGTCACAGCGATGGATAGTGCTGCACGGATCTTCGTTGTCCACGTAGCCCCGCAGCTTGGAGCAAGCCGCTACGCATCGTGGTCGCCCTCTCGAGCGCTAACCAGGCCCGATTCTGCTCAGCGTCTGGGGATCGCATTCGTCAATAAACACTGCCCCAAAAAGTAGAAGGATTTAATGGACGACTTTTTACAGGTAGGAACAACAGTTCCACACTGCCCACCAGGGATTATTTGTCTGTCGTGCATAGCCCCTCCCAAACATCTACGCTCCCGGATTGGTTGAAGTGCGTCACGTGACCGCGAGCTCTGTCGTGCACGAACGCGCTGTCTAACCAAGTTCCTACCTGCCCACTCCGAAGGAACGTGTGTGGCAATGACCCTTTTTCATTCAGCACGTAAAGTGTCGAGCAGCCGAGATTTTTGTCGACGGCGTTTTGCGATGCGTGCTCGTGCACCACTGTCAAAGCACGGTCACCAAATAATTTGTTTCATTTTGAGATTCGATGAGAATGGGTATAGTCTGGGTTGGTTTGGTCACAGGCAACGTATACCGTAGTGTAAGTGGATTTTATTTTCCAGCTCGCGGAGCTAAAATCAGTGGACAATAGGCTCGCACGAGTCATTTGGCAAATTCACTTCAAGTTAATCGAACAGCAGAGACATTATATCTTACATGTTTGGTGTTCGTAGTTAGTCTGTTATTTTCAAGCCATCGTTTACACATGTACACTATATTGATAATGCGGTGAAGTTTTAACAATGGTAAAAAAAAATGTTTTCCCAATTCTACAGACCTCGTTGATGCAGAAAGTTAATACATTCCACACACCCATTGCCGAACGTCACGCGGCGTGACTGAATACAGACCGAGACCACACGGTCAAACGTTGGTTTCGCGCTCGGGCAGCAAACCGAATGTGACATCTCCAAACACCTTGTCTTTCCCGAGTGCACATCGGTCGCCTGCGCTCGTCGCAATGCCCGTGCGTTCACCATCGTCGGCGTCTTCCAGAAAGTACATCTTTGGCGTGCTGCCTTTGCTGCCCGTGCTTTCCAGAGGGGCAGTGTCGAGATCCTAGAGTTAGCAACAGACAAGTGTTCAACTCCCGGTTGGCTACGTGCGGTGCGCGAAAGGAGTGCAAAACCACACGTAGAACTCGGCGAGCAAACGGTGACACGCGCGCCCACATTTTTTAAACGTGTTCACGTTTCAATTTCAAATAGATTTGTTTGTTTAAGCAGGTGAGAACTCAAGCGACCAGGATGAGGCTGGAGAATTAGTTTGCCAGTATTGGGGGGGGGGCGAGGGGGGAGCAATGGTTGTTACGCATCATCCCGCACCATTAGCGCGGTTGACTACACACGGTTATAAAGACGTTCGCACCGTGCGTAGTTCAACGTACACACGCAGCCCAAATTGCGAAGTTTGCCGGTAACTTTTCAAACTCGACAAAATTCAGACCCCGTCGCTGGCACACGGTGGGTGGTCTGCTCTTCGCGAATGACGTCGCGGGGCCTTAAGCGCCCACGTGGATGGCGCATGGTATCATTACGGTTACCGTACCCCGCAGTAACGTAGCCACCGGATTCCTACTGTAAACGTCGACAGGCGGAGGGTGCGTGCCACTGCTCCGTGCGTACGTTGAGCAATCACAACGCGAGGCCATCGCAATGCGATGACGTAGAAAGGATCATATTGTTAAAATGAATTTTATCGTTATTCAAATCCACATGGCATTTTTACTTACAAGGGCAATCCGGTATCCAAACGCACGCACGCCACTCGCACCGTGGGTGACAGCCGTCGGGGGACTCACTCTCACCTCGGAGTTGAGAGAGGCCAGGGAATGTTTGGCCTTCTTGAGCTGGTTCTTGGAGGGCCAGGAGAGGTCGCTCCACAACAAGCCTGGCCCAATGTCCTCTCGCCGAGTTGGGCCTAGCATGAATGCGAACATCATCATCATCATCATCCTCGTGGTTAATCCACTGCTGGATGAAGGCCTCCACAAAGCGTTGCCAAGTGCTGTTTTCCAAAAGCACTCCACGCTACTCTAATCTGCCTCGGCGTCGTATTTATATATTGTTTTATCCTGGTCGGCTTTTAATAACTGCCCTAGTTATACCTACTCCTCGGCACTTAAATTCTCAGTGAATATATCTTCTGGGTCGCTGGTAAACTGGATTAGGTAAGCGACTTGTAGCCACAGGAATGGTGAAGACGTACACACACACAGCTTTAGACTATTTGGCTGCTATAAATTTCCACGTGATAAATTTCCACATGATAAGCCACTTTGTTGAGCTATCATTTGTGGCCAGGTCGCTTCTGAAATAATAAGCTCATAGCTCGGTGGGCTTCACCCGGTAAAATAAAAAGTTTTGTTCTATTTAAGTCAAGATTTAGTTATATTTGTATACTTTATCGTGATTTGCTTACCTTTCCTATACTTTTCACCCGTCATGTTTTTTTTATATCGTTTGCTGTTGTAACGTTCTGAACTGCCCCGAATAGACATCCGTGAAAAAAAAGAGCTTTTTAGCTCATCGGATTCCTCCATTGTTGTGAGCAAAGCGTCCGTCTGCTGCAGGCGAGACTCGGCATTTACCTGTGAGGTAGCTGACGGTGACCCCCACCAGCATGGTGACGACCGTGCCCAGCGGCCCAAAGTACAGGTACGACATGGCATAGAAGCTGTCCGCCAGGGCGGGCCTGCACGGCACGACACGGGGCGCACGCACCACCCACAAGCAGAGCTGTGGTTTCCATAGGGCCAAAACGGTGGGGCAATTGACCAGGGGGCACCAAACTTTGCACGTCTCTCTTCCCGTGCTCGCTTGGATTTTTCTACGGCTCTCTCTGGGGGTATTTGTCTACTATAAATTTTCGTTGAGCTATTATTTGTGAAAGCCAGTTCGCTTCTGAAAAATAGAGCCACACAGCTCGGTTGGCCTTAACCTGGTAAGATAAAATAAAAAATCGTTCGGTGTAACCGTGGTATTCATGACGACGGCACCAACCTGGCGGCATCACAGATCTCCGGCACCGCGGAGAGATTGGCCCCGAAGGAGTGCAGGTCGGGCGCGGCGCTCGCGTTCGCAGATCCGCCACGCAGGTGCCACGTGGCGGCGGCGGCGGCAGCAGCGGCACCGCACGCCGACACGGAGGTGGGCAGGGCGCCCATGTCGGCCAGGCTGGGCGGGTAGATGGAGGCGCCAATGGAAATCCACAGCGATGCCACGAAGCCCGCGGCAAGGCCGACCAGCACCCCCTGGGGACACAGCGAGCCACTCCGCAAAAAAAAAACGACGGGAAACTCGCCACCCCTCTGCCGCCCCCAGCGTCAGGCACCACCCAGGCAGACATCAGATCAGAATATTGATACTGGAGGAATCCGATTGGGCTACGAAGCGCTTCTTTCACACAGATGTCCATTCAAGCAGGAGATTACCCCTCTCTCACTATCGAACGGTTCCCATACTAAGGTGGAAAAAGCGTTTGTGCATTAGCTCCGTCCACTTATCCGTTACCAGGGAGTGGTGGAGGGTTAACTTCCATCAACATGTTTCTACATTAACTAAACTTTTGCATCAAGTTGTGTTGCTCTTAGGTGATTTACTCCACGAAAAAACAGGCACATTTGATTAAAGGGTTACCGATTGCTTTGATACACAAGCACACACCAGTGTACAAAAGGATGCAACATGTTTATTTACTCTTGACAGCAACGCACCAGCTTTCTGGAGTTGCAGAATCCAAGCATCTACACGCAAGTAAGTCAGCTCGTATCTCACGTAAAAGTCATCTACAATTCCGAATCCCTCCCCTCGCCCCATCCCCTGTGAAAACAAACGCTGCTCCATGCAGCAGCACTGAGGTCGTGACGTAGCCTTTGTTTCCCCCCATCCTCTTCTTTCCTGGCCCTTTGCACCAGTTTTCCCATCACTTTACTCTTATTTCTCACTTTTTCTCTTCTCCCTTTCATTTCCCATTTCTTTTTCCCCCCATGCATTACAACACTCCCCTTCCAGTGGCGTGCCGTGGGTAAAATGTTCCTAATTGCATCGTTTAGCTTCCTCCTTGCCGCCTCCATTGTCCTGTGTCCAGAAGTCGCACCGTGACAAGAACAGACCGATCGCCATCGGTACGTGTTGACGTTGAACTTCAAGTGGCACCGCACGTAGCCGAACCGTGCTAAACCTCAGGTGCAGTGGCCGCAACGGCCGAGCACGCTGGACGTGCGACTGCACCGGAGGCCTACAGGCTGGAGGGCAGAGGTCGCAAACGGGTTTTGATTCCTTACCCGTACCCGGCCGCACCAGGGTCGTAAACGGGTACCCGTACCCGGCCGTACCCGTACCCTACCCGTACCCGGCCAGGTACAGGTATCGGGTTCCTGATTGCGACCTCTGGGATGAAGCCATGTTGCAGGTGCAAGTGGGTTGATTCTAGGAACTTGAATTGTGAGAAGAGACAAGACGTTGGGAAATGAGTGACAAACAGTTACTCACCAGTGACTCACGGCCTACCCGTACCCGTACCCGGCCGCACCAGGGTCGCAAACGGGTACCCGTACCCGGCCGGGTACGGGTAGCTGGGTATCAGGTAGGGTACGGGTATCGGGTAACCGGTTGCGACCTCGGCTGGAGGGGGGCCCAGTCGCCGACCGTGCCACGCAAACAAGAGCGCTGGGTTTGTTCGACTGGCTCGGTGCGTCATCATGGAATGGGTCACACGCAGTCATCCACGGACTTGAAGTGCGTCAAGGAGACGGAGCTTTCTAGATTTGAAGTTTTCGTGACTGCAAGGATCCATACTCTTTGGTTCTTTCGGTAAAGTCACGTAGGTCAAAAAAATAAGTAAACATATAAAAAAACTAGAAATAACTAAATTAAATCACGACGTTTCGGAAGCAACACGTCATCAGGTGGGACAACCAGAGTAAGAAACAAGTATTTTTTGTTTCTTGCTGTGGTTGTCCCACCTGATGACGGAAGCTTGTGTTGCTTCCGGAACGTCGTGATTTTATTTAGTCATTTCTATTTCTTATTTCATTATTTTTTCACCTACGTGACTTTACCGAAAGAACCAAAGAGACGGAGCTTGTGATTGGGATACCTTCTAACCGCAGTCATCAAATTTGACAAGCCAGCAGTGTTCTGCACCTGCGAAACAGCCGCCAGAATTTTGGAAGCCACGACGGTGTTTGTGGGACGCGTTTGGCGTAATCGTGCACGTCGTGCTCCAGGGAAATGTTGCACCGTCGACATCGCCGGCCGATGTGGTCATTGTTGAGATGCAGCGATGCTTAAGCGGTGGCCAAGTGACTCAGAGGTCAGAGTGCTCGCAGAGCCAGCACCGTTGAGAACCTGGGTTTGAATCCAGGTAGTCGCTATACGATTAATCCAGGTTATTGAGTAAAGAGAGGTTATAGTTTCAGTCCGGTCACCAAAGATTGGACACAAAAAAAAGGATCACATTAAAACAAAAATTACTTGTCTCCGCACCTCCGATTTAGCACGGCTGGCTCCGTACAGTGTGCGAAAGAAGTTCACACACACACACGTACGTCTCGTCACATGGACACCGGTAGAACAATTTTTGAAAAAAACGAGCACACAAAAAAACACACAAACGCAGGAGGACGTGGAGCAATTCTCGCCGAGACGTACGATGGAATTGGACGGCGGAACGAAGATGCCGAGGCTGAAGGCCCCGAGCAGAGGGCCGCTCACGACGCCCATCACGGTGAAGGAGGCCTGCACGCCACACACAGCCGTGCCCGTCCATACATTCTGTACGCACGTTGAACCTTTGTCGCACCGTACGTAGCCGTAAGTGCTAATCGGAGGTTCGGGGGGCGGGGACAAACTAAACATAAAAAGCAGTTTTAAATAAACGAGTTTTAAATCGACATTTAAAGTGCGTAGCTCTAAGTGGCTTGCTCTGTGTTACTCTCTCTCTCTATGTATCTTGGTGATATCTGTCTGCTTATATGTCTGTCTATAGTTTTCTCGTTAGATTTTTTGTTGCTATTTCATTTATACCTGATGATGATTGCTTGTGTTGCAATCGAAACGTCGTATGCTATTATTTAATGTATTATTTTATCTTTATACGTGACTTTACCGAAAGAACCAAAGAGTAATTCCTGCAGTCACGAAAGCTCCAAAATTAAGATTGGCTTGCTCATATCGGAAGGAAGAGCGTTCCGGACGGCCGCAGAAGCGAATCTGAAAGCCCGCGATGCGGTGACCGTCTCTTTGTTCGATGGCTCGTGCCTCTCCCTCCCTCGATTCAAACGAGTTCACAGCCTCGCTTGTGTGGCGGCGGCAGCGTCAAGCACGCGTGTTGTCAAAAATGGAAATCAACCAATTGGCTTTAAAAGTTTCGTTAAAAAAAACTCTTGCATTGGTGTTAGGAATTGTTGTTTTTGCTCTGGTGAGTTGGCACATTCCTACCACCCAGGAATGTCCCCCGTCACTGCCGTCCGATGCCGACAATGTTTCTTGGGCTGCGGTTGCCCTTGCAAAAGAACTGCTCAGCTCAATGGGTTTAAAGGGTAAAAACACATTCCTGCGGAGGGAGCCGGTAGGAACTTTGGGTTGCTCGGTCAATGGCCAGGGTCAACGGCGGCGTGGTGTATTTCGCAAATATGGCCCACTGTGAGGACGGGCACAAGCCGGCGTGAGTAGGTTAAACGTTGAGTTTTATAAGGG
>CM025614.2:1766744-1777123 GCA_014621495.2 Entosphenus tridentatus
GAATGGATGCGTGAGTGGGTGAGTGAATGAGCGGGTGAGTAAATGAGTGGTCGGGTGGATGGATGAATGGATGCGTGAGTGGGTGAGTGGGTGAGTGAATGAGTGGGTGAGTTCACGAGTGAACGGATGAGCGAGCGAGCGGTGCGCTGGTCTGCCTACCTGGTCGGCGGCGGTCACGAGGCCGGCCTGCAGCGGGTCACAGTCCTTGTACAAGGCGAACATGACAAGGCCGCACATGCCGGCACTGCATACGATCACCCACAGCCCCAGCAGATTCACAAACAGGGCCCTGCAAAAACCACAGTGGGTAGCAACATGGCAATCGCCCATGGCCCGGAGCAGCAGTTCTCAGCCTCTTTGGCCGTGTGCCAATAGCATTTCCTTAAATTAAAAACTACCACAAATGTACCCTGAAAAGTCAATTTAAAAAAGGCGTAAACAAAGGGAAACCTGCTTGCCATCGAATCAACTACATTGTGCAATGGGCGGTAAAAACAAAGAGTTCCGCGCACCACTTGTATGTACGCATGTTGAACTTCTTTCACACCATACGTAGCGACCCGTGCTAAGCAGAGGTGGCCTTGTGCACCAGTGGTCTGGGAACTGACCCGGACGAGTCTATGAATTGGCATCTGTGAATTGAGCATCCGTCTTTGGGTTGCAGGAATTGATTTGTTTCGAGATCTGGTACCGGTATTGCTGTGTTGAACTTTAGTGCAGTAAACGACACAGCTCAGACACTTGACCTGGTCGACTGACTGACTGACAAAGACCCCCCATATAGCCTTAACAAACTGTTGGGGCAAGTGCTGTTAACGAGCACCTACGAAGGCCGGAACGGCACACGAGAGGGTGGGTGACCAGCACAACACCCGACCGCGTTTTTATCTCCAGCGGCGATAATTTTACACGCCGCACCAGGTACTCATTTGAAGCCGAGTCGACCTAGGGGAGGCCCAGGACCGGTTCGGATAATCATCACTGGTGTTGGCCATGAGCAGGAATCAAACCCGGGTCGCCAGGTCCGTAGCGCGGCGCGCTAACCGCTACACACCCACACACACAACCCCGGGTTTGGTCTGCGTGGAAAATGTAGAAACCCAAACGCGGTGGGGAATCGCTGGCCTAGGGCAGCGGTCTTCTTTGCAAGGCCCACGGACCACTGGCGGCCCCCCTGGGTGGTCTTTAGTGTGGCCCACGAAAATACACAAAATGTGAAAACACCCCCCCCACCACACCATCATCGTCCTGACACAAACCCCAATGGTTTAAAATGCGTGGCGGCCCTCACTCAGATGATGTCTTATCGGTAAAAGTGCCCCTGCCCTCTGAAAATTAGCGAAGAACACCGGCCTAGAGGGGCTGGGGGGAGTGTTGCGGTGCCGCGGTGCCCCCAACCTGCGGGCCTGCGTCTCCGAGCGGCAGGCGAGGTAGCGCTGCACCTGCGCCTGGTTGACGCCGTACATGGAGAGCCAGAGAAGGGTCGCTCCCGTCGTGAGCGTCCAGAACGTGTACCTCCGCCGGGGGTCTGGGTTAAAGCTGGCAGCGAGAGAGAGTGTAAGTCGTCGTCGAGGTCACCACGGCTTCCATTCGCGACACGTTTTACACGACAAAAACTCAACGACGCTTGCAAATCGGTCCATTCGTGAAATGTTTGAAACTCCGGGAGACTCGATAAACACGCTGCTCCCGATCATCACCCCCTAGAGTAGCGGAGCCCAGATGCCTCCACTCCATCCCTAATTTTCAGGGTGTATCACTCTGGGTTTATTCCACGTTATCTACTTCCCCCCCCTCCTCCCTATTTGAAATCTACTTTGTATTCTGGGTTCTAGAATAACAATAAACAAGGGGGCAGCCTCCCGCTACGAACCACGGCCAGCGTGACGCGTCTGATGATGTCACCAAGCCCCGCCCATCACCTCCTGTCCAGCGTCACACGCGGGGCCAGAGTTGACACTTGTTTTCACGTAATTATCTGCGTGTGTTTATCCCATTAGTCGAGTGATCGATCGATAAATCAGTCGAGTCACTTGATACATTACTCAGATACAAGTGGTCGGATAGACCAGCTCCCATAAAAAAGAACTGCTGCACTAAAAACCCCAGCACAAACCTCGCCCTAGTCCAAAACCCCAATGTTCTTTGCAAGTACGTCGATATGCAAGCCATTTCAACTACAACTCTGATATTTAAAAATAATAAAACATAATATGTTTTATTATTTTGATTATTTTATTACTTCCCTTCTACGTGACTTTACCGAAAGAACCAAGAAGATTAATTCCTGCAGTCACGAAAGCTTTAAATCGAAATTTAACTCTGATATTAAGTGCACATTCAAAATGTAACATTTGCTCAGCTTGCTTTGACCATTTTGTTTAGTCCGAACTGATTGAGCCAATTCAGCCAGCACATCCAGCATAATCAGTACAGACAGCACATTCACTACAGCCAGCACAGACAGCACAGCCATTTATAACTCTTAGTAGGGGTTAGAAAATTTGGTTCCCTGCTGCTAACAAATGCTGCGCCAGTTTCTCTGGTCGTTCAAATATTCCCTTAATATTTGTTCATGGAGGAGGCAAAATAATAATCGCACCAGCTCTGAGCTATTATCGCTGCAACGGCCTCTAAACCACCTTGGGGCCCACCTCAAGCAGTGCCCTCAGGCTCACCCCCCAGGCCCACCTCCAGGCCAGAGGTCGCAAACGGGTTTTGATTCCTTACCCGTAACCGGCCGCACCTGGGTCGCAAACGGGTACCCGTACCCGTACCCTACCCGATACCCGGCTACCCGTACCCGGCCGGGTATCGGGTAGGGTACCCGATTGCGATCTCTGGGATGAAGCCATGTTGCAGGCGCGGGTGGGTTGATTCTAGGAGCCTGAATTGTGAGAAGGGACAAGATGTTGGGAAATGAGTGACAAACGGTGACTCACCAGTGACTCACGGCCTACCCGTACCCGGCTGCACCAGGGTCGCAAATGGGTACCCGTACCCGGCCGAGTACGGGTAGCCGGGTATCGGGTACCCAATTGCGACCTCTGCTCCAGGCCCACCCCCAGGCCCACCCCCAGGCTCCACGAATCCCCCGCGGGTGCCGCCACTCACTCTCCAAAGTTGATCCGCGAGCCGTTGTTCACGCGGGAAATGGCCGTCGAGATCCCGCCGACCTCCATCGTGCCCTGGATCAGCACGGCCCAGAACCCGGCCAGCATCACCATCACCTGGAAGGCGTCCGTCCACACCACCGCCTTCATCCCACCCTGGAGGGCGGTGGGGGTAGGGGGGGGATGGGGTCGGTAGCAGGTTAAAAAAAATTAACCCGTAAAAACAAAGTTTTTCACTATAAATTCGTTATATGCGTGGCGGCTAGAGTCCTCTCGTCCTCTGGCTTGAGATGGCTGCCACCTATGGGTCAGATGATTGCCTGCCACCATTAAGCAATTGGTAATTAAATATTTAAAAAAATTGCCTAAAAAGTGTAAAATTTTTGAAAAAAAATTTCACGAAAAGAAATTGTCACGCACAACGAGTCTGTGTGCAAAATGTCAGCTCGAATGGATCACGGGAAGTGGGTTAAAAAACGACCGAAAGATTTGCACGGTCGTAAGCGCGCAAGCAAGCAAGTGAACTTAATATACAGGATTTAAAAAGGGGCGGTTGCGTGGAAATTCACCGTTTAAAAAAATGACATCTAGCGAGGTATGTGGTGACGTGGACTTGGTCAGTGGTTACCAACGCCGGCGAACGAAAACCCGACGCTCTCTCATCGATAGCGTGACAAAAAAATGTACAATAGGTGCGTGTCTGGATCTCTTCCCTATTAATAAAGGACCATCACCCGAAACGTTGCCCATTGTATGGATAACCAATAATCTCTCGAAGGCGGTGTTTACCGGCACATTTGTCGAGGGTTAGTGTCACCACATCTGCACCCTGCCAATGAATCCCAAACCAGATGACCAGCAGCACATTCTCATCACACAAGCAGCAACAGCAGCAACAGCAGCAGCAGCAGCCGCCCACAACCGCCATAAACAGCCTGCACCAAGTCAATGGGGACGGCTGCATCAACTGCCCCTTGCATTGTTTACAGATCACGGACTTGCAAGACGCGACTGAAAATGTTGGAGAGGTATGTTTTTTAGTTTTTGTTTTGGAACCTTGGAATCTTGTCAGCAGCAAGGGCGGCTTACGATGGTTGTGTAGAATGTGCAGATTGCTCCACTCGACAGAACGGAGAACCAGATGCTGAGACCCGTCACTGCGCAAAGGAAACAAACACCCCCATTGACTCTGGGAAGGGGCCTTCATTCAGCAGTGGATCGATCATGGCTGATGACGCTGGTGATGATGGACAAATAAATGTTCACGTCACACCCCAGGGGAGTCGCATTTCCAAGTTTAATATGTTTTACCAAAGCTCAAGAGGCCAGAGGATGGATCTCATCTGCAAGAGTGACCTGGGGTCACCAATATGGACAGAAGCAAAACGACACAAAAACAAGGCACGGCAACGGAACAAATAGAAATCGGAGCAAAATAACCGTGTCACGGAAGGCACCGTGCGCACAGCAGGGACGCAAATCCACACATGGGATTAAATTAATTTCCTCGAACAAAAGTTGTCTCTTTCAAATTCACTTAACAACAATAAAAAAAGACATCCACAGTAAAATGAGGCTTCAGAAACAACGATATGGCCCTGTGGGGTGATTACGTGCGACCCGCCGACCTTGATTGAGGATGAGAGCCGGAGCGTAGATGACCACTCCCGTGTACAGGACCTGCAGCAGCAGCAGCAAAACAAAACACGTCTGGTCAGCGTGGAAGAGTCGGCCCGAAATAGCCCGCTAGACTGGCTCTCTCCAGACGAGCTCCCTCGAGCAGAAAGGCCCTCCTGCCGGCAGTGGCGCGGCCAGGCAATTGCAGGGCTGCGCCTTTACCCCCCCTTTTCACCGGACGACCCGACACAAGATGCAGCCGGTGGCCGCCCTCTGGGCTGCTGCAATCGCCGCCCGAACACCCCTCGCCATCCCTGTACAGTGGGAGTTGGTTTTGCTCGCAGTTTCAAGAGGGGCCGTGTTTCTTTACCGTGGCGACGATGTACTGGGTCGTTCCGCAGAGCCGCACGACTTTGTTGAAGCGCATTTCCAGGTACTGCGGGGAAAGAATGTCATCGAGCCGTGAAATATAAAAGCAGGTGGCCGTGCCTGTGACCAAAACAAATAAAAATCACGTAAGCAGCTTTGAGCATGGATATTGAGCTTGGATGGGTGAACGCCACGCACAAAGCGAGTCCGTCAACGGGTTTCTGGGGATATATCGGTGGCTTCATCATCAGGGATTTCTCACCGAGACTTACAGACTCGACCGCAGAGACCCACAGAGAGACCCACGCACTCGCACAGAGACCCACAAGAATTGCACAGCCCACCGATGAACGTGAAATGTCACGATTCTGCTCGATTTTCTCACACACACATTGAAAAAGAGTTGGAGGTTTATAGATACACACACGACACAACCACTCACCACGGCCACCCGTACAATGCTACATGTCATCCAAGGTCAGAACATTTAGGGGAATGTTTTTGCAAAAGTGTGAACGATCAATAATAAAACCAGACCCGGAGTCATGTCGAATGCTTCCGCTTGATTTCCGTTGTGTTGAATTAGGTATTTTATCATAATTTTATGACATTATAGTGTTGCTGTACTGCAGTGGAGGGATGGCTCTTGTCCATAATAGCTGGCAACCTTGCTTCATTTAACAGGCCACCGACTTGCTGATGAGTTAGAGAAGTCGAAATCGTTTCACACTCCTGTAGAGATTGCCAGCTCAAACAAACTCTGCTGGATGGCAATGGTCCAAATGATTCTAAAGTAATCGACATCAATACGGTAATACCTCGATATGCGAATTTTCTACTATACGAAGTTTCAGCATAACGAACTTTGGATGTATTATCATTACTTTAACGGTAAGAAGAAAGTTAAATAATAAATAAACACGAATTAAATTATTCATGTGTCGGTCTCCTGTATTGCAGAAATAACAATAAGATTACGTTTATTCACTGTTTCTTTGATTTATGTCAATTTTTTATACTGTACAGTATGAAATCGAATATTCTTTTCAACATGAATTGTCGTTGTTGACAATATGAATGGTAAGTCGTGAAGTGTTGTTAGCATGAAATAATAAGTTACGAAGGCTGTGAGAACGTATCCTCATAGTTATAAGTGCTTCAATATGTGAAGTTTCAATATACGAGCGAAGCTCCAGGAACGCATCCACTTCGTATATCGAGGTATTGCCGTAGAGTACAAAGTCGCATATCCGACTCGCTGAGTTCCGTGGTGGCTAAGTGATGTTAACTCCCTCGCCTGGTATACAGGTGGTCGTGGTTTAGATCCCGACCTTGACGCCTGGAAATGTGGAGTTTGCGTTGTTCTCTCTCCCCGTGGTCGTGTGGATTTTTCTCCGGTTTTTCCCCTCCACATTTAGAAACACGCGTTCAGAATGTTTTCCCGCTATAAGTGTCCACATGATAAGCCGCTCCGTTGAGCTGCCATTTGTCCGCCAGGTCGCTTCGGAGAAAGAGCTACGTAGCTCAGTGGGCCTTACCTGGTGTAAAATAAAAATAAATCTAAAAGTTTAATCGTGTAGCGTTGGAAGAGTTGAATCTGTGCACAATGACAGTTACGCCGCGTACAGAGGCAATTGCTCAGGGCGGCATTGCGACGTTGTACTGCAAGACAGAACAGTAACTCTACGTATATATTCTCCTTGGTTCTTTCGGTAAAGACACGTAGAAGGGAAATAATAAAATAATAAAACATAATTTAATAATTCTCACGACGTTTCGGCCACAACGCAAGCAGCCGTCCTCAGGTCAAGAACAGGGCTGTCGGAAAGACAGCATTTTTTCCTTCTACGTGACTTTACCGAAAGAACCAAGAAGATGAATCTCTGCAGTCACGAAAGCTTTAAATCGAAAAATAATAAGATGGTTAAAATGTGAACCATCTTCCCCCCTTCCTAACCTCACCCACCCCTCCCTCTCCCTATCATCACCATTCCCTTGCCATCCCTTCCCCGACGCTCAAACCCCCATCCCTTCTCCCCATCAGCCAATGCTGGCGTGCAATTTAGAATTCTTGTAAAGCGCTTTGACAAAAGCGCTATAGAAATTCCTAGATAAGATGAGGCGAAATATATTAGAGTTAGCGGCGGTTACATGGGACCGGCAAATCTTAGCAGCAAAAAAAAAATCATCACCCAAATATTACGAGCAAAAAAAAAACACCCCGTGCCGACTGCTCAATGAACATCGCCCACACGCTCCCCCCCCACCACCCCTCAACCTGATAAGTGCTGGTGATGCCCAGGCGGTAGAAGACTGGCAGGAAGACGTACGCCGTGATTAAGACGTTCACCGACTGGCCCAGGCACATCTGCAGGAACTTGGCACCGTAGCGGTACGCCTCGCCCGGCACGCCGAGCACCTGCACGGCCGACATGAAGCTGGCCGACAGCGACAGCCCCACGGGAAGAGCGCCGAGGTGCCGCCCGCCCATGAAGAAGTCGCCCGTGGTGCGTTGGCCGCCACCGCGCAGCGCGTAAAAGATCCCGATGGACGTCGAGACGAGCAGCATGACCGCGAAGACGCAGTAGTCCCACGGGCTGAAGCCTCGCCCAGCCATCGCCGGGGGCAGCGGAGTCGGCGGAGGAGATGTCGTGCGAGCCTGCCACTGCCCGATGCTGTGGGTGTCAGCGGAGACGCGGCACACCAACAAAGATCACCCCCCGTGTAGACTGAACAGACGGTTTGGGGCAAGTGCTGTTAGCGAGCACCTATTAAGGCCGGATGGGTGGCCAACACCACGCCCGACCGCCTTTGTCTCCCCAGTGGCGATATTTACACACCGCACCAGGTACTCATTTGAGGTCGAGTCGACCTTGGTGAGGCCCATGACCGGTTCAAATAATCGTCACTGGTGATGGCCGGGAGCGGGAATCGAACTCGGGGAGTCGGGTTCGTAACGCAGCGCGCTCAAGGCACACGAGTAGAGACGCAGGCACAGACACCCGGACAAACAACACCGCACACGGGCAGACACACGCACAGCCACTATTATTCACACACACACACACACGGGAGTGTCACACACACACACGGGAGTGTCACACACACACGCAAACACACATGAGTGTGCGAGTGACACACACACACAGGAGTGTTATACACACACAGAAGTGACACACGCACAGAAGTGACACACACACAAGTGACACACACACACAGAAGTGACACACACACACACGCAGGTGTGTTACCTTTCCCAAGGGGCCGGAATAGGTGACCGGTAGAGCGAGGGGGAAGCCGCCCAGGACGGGCGTGATCGTGGCGACTTTTGTCGGCTTCTCTCCTCCTCCTCCTCTGGGACACAACCAGCAGGTCTCTGCTGGACGAAGATCGAATTCACCGAAGGCGAACGACTTCTCTGGGTGCCACACTGATATTGCTCAAGAGCGCATTCGTGTTGTTAATGATGACGACGACGACGACGATGATGATACAGACGGAGGGGCCCAATGTCTCTACTCCGCTGTGCGCGCTGGGTGTGTCTGCCGATGGCCACGTCGTGAGCGGCAGGAGGACGCACTCAGGTTCTCAATATCCGCCTCTCGAACCTCCTAGGAGCCACCGCCCCACACACTCTCACCTCGACCCCCCACCCCACGCCGCTAACCCATTGCCCATCTCCTTTCACAAGCAACACGGCTGTGTGAAGATCACACGCGGCCAGCTGCTGGCACGCGCAAGTTTCTCGCCCCCCACTTCTCTCTCCGACTCTTCTCATTGACCAGCCTGGTGAATTATGATCAGACAAACACCCCCCCCCCTAACCACCACAACTTGCAAGGGTGGCAGAGTGGCTGGGTGGCAATCTTCACCCAGCAGCGAATTAATCAAGAAGCCGTGCGAGTGTTCACACAATTTCCGGGCACCCCATTCTTTTTAAATGAATGAACACTAAACATCCTGGTGAAGTATGGTCAAACCGCGCCTCCCCCTCCAAACCACAACTTGCACGGCCATAATGATGGGTGGGGTGGTGGGAAGAAGAGAGGACATTCATCCAGCAGTGGATCGATGAAGGTCTGCGCAATGCATAACCGACGCGGTGGTCGTGCATTGTACGATCGATGGGAGGGGGGCGAGGCGGCGCTTGTCGGCACAGCGCGAGACGCGGGATTCGCCCGTGGCGTTGGCGCAGTGGTGCCTCCTCCTCCTCCACCACCACCTTCATCTGCTACGCGCGCGGGATTAAACAATCGTGAGCGTCCCCAAATGTAGGGCATTGAGGCCGGATTGTAGGGCGGTAGCGGCACCAACGGCACGTCCGTCAATATTAACGGGAAGCAGCCACTGATCGCCTTCGTGATTCGCACAGGCTGATTGGTTACACAATGGGCCGCTCATGAAAAGCAATTTGTATAAGTAGCGCGCACGTGCGCCGTGATGTGTCAACGGTAATGATCGGGGTTGGAGCTACGACTCCTCCGGCGGCTCCTGAGTTCGATTCCCAGCGACGGCTAATGTCTGTGGTGAGCGCCTGGGATGCGAGGATGAAACCAAAAGTCAACATTGAAAGGCGTCCGATGCCGGGCGCAATCGGCGATTCAAAACGATCCCGTGGCGTCCAGTGCCGAATCGGAAGGATCCTCAGACGAATTCCGCATCGATGAGCACGTGGGCGTTCATATGAAAGGCTATCGCCATGCACAGCTTTCAATGTGTGCTAAACCACTTATCTTAAAAGCAGCCTTTGGTGCATTCAAACGTGAAACAAAGCGATAATTGTTTAATTAAAAAACATCTCACGAGTTCAAATAACACGTCGCGTTTAATTACCTTGCTTGTTAACTGTTGGTGAGCGAGCACCTATGAAGGCCAGCACAGCACACGAGGGGGTGGGTGGCCAGCACCACGCCCGGCCGCCTTCGTCTCCCTAGTGGCGATGCTCACACATCACACCAGGTACTCACTTGAGGCTGAGTCGATCTAGGCGAGGCCCAGGACCGGTTCAGATAATCATCACTGGGTGTTAATCGTCGATAAGCAATCGAACCCGAGCCGCCAGGTTTCGTAGCGCAGGTGCGCTAACCGCTACACCACCGCTCGCTCAACCACTAGCCCCACCTACCGCTCATAGGCTCCGCCTACTACCCAGGTAGCCCCGCCCATTGCTCAGGTAAGTTTCCAGGAGGGTACCTTGAGCACGGGGCCAGTCGGAAGCATTTCGAACCGTGGGACCGACTCGTCGTAAAAAATAAACATAACATTACAAATAAATAAAAA
>CM025614.2:1777523-1789779 GCA_014621495.2 Entosphenus tridentatus
GTCGGGTGGTGGCGGGTTTTAACGACACATTTATATATTTACGCGATCTAACCCAAAAAAACCCTCTCATGGATGATATTGGTTGCGAAAGCCTACGTGTTAAACTAACAAATGTCATGTTAACATCTTCAAAAAGTCAAAGAGTCTGCACTTGTTCGCCATCGTTGTCAACGCGTGGCTGCAATCTTCTCCAGGTGCTCTCCAGAGCCCCTTGAGACGGTACATTTCTCGTGGTAATTGTCGCAAATTCTTGGAAGTGTTCACATCTTTTTGAAGCACTCTGTATTCTGGAGGAGACGATTCGTGCCAGATACAGCCGCATTTGCGAATGGGATTTGTAACTGGAAACCTTTACCCGTGTATCGATAGTTCAATGTCATTGAGGGATTACTGTGTGTTTTTGTCTTGGTGTGGTCTGGGAATGTTGTTGTTTTGTTCCCTAGTCCATGCTTGCATTTTGGTGTTGACAAATCGGGTGCCATTTGTACTTCTATACTTGATTTATTCTCAGTGAATTGCTAACCTGTTCTCTATTTGGCACTTATAAAGTTTGTTTTACATGGTTTGTTGGTGTAACTGGCTTACCCCCACCTCCTTACTGTGAACAAGAGCTTCATAGCTCATCGGATTCCTCTTCCGGGATAAAAAAAAATATATTCTGATTGCGTACTTCCTGCCCAAGCCCAATTACGTTTCTTAACTAAATGAATTCTTTACAGTTAGCGGACAAGACGAATCCTTTGCCGTATCACATGCAAACAAAGTATATTATTACTTTGTTATTAGTGATGTATTTTATTTTATTTCTACCTACGTGACTTTACCGAAAGAACCAAAGAGTATATATTATTACACACAACAAGAAGCTGTCACGATCAACAACCACCGTGTTTCCCCCTGCCCACGGAAATCCGTTATCTGTCTCCAGCAAAACCCTCCCATAGACTGACCCCAACAGAAACAAAGTAAATCAGTATTTGGGTGTCTAAAGCACAACAAGTTGACACAGTTAGGGGTACAGGTGGTGCATCAGCCAGTCATCTCAGTCAGGCGACCAATGGCACCTGGGTCTGTCCCGTGACCTCGTGCCAGCCGGCGTTCGACACTGCACGTGGCCTTAACGTGCACATAGCCTGGCACAAGCGCCGTAGTGACGTCACCGCCTCTTCGTGGCAAATTTGTGTGTTTTTTTAAAAGGCATAACTGGAAAGATTGTTGAAATTGATGTTGTTTTCAGAAGGAACTCTCTGGGCCCCGGCGAGAAACATGGAGAGAGCGAGAGAGATATCCACTTTGTGCGTGTTTATGTTTATTTATTTATTCTATTTTTCCATTATCCCCCCAAGGGCCACGAAATGAGAAGGCGACATGAGCAACAAAATACAATTGGGCTCTTCCAGGTCCGTCCGCGCAGCTGCGACTGAAGCCACAATTCATCATGCGTGTTTTGTGTGTGTGTGTGTGTTTAATATCAGCATGCTAATGCGCGCGCGTATCCCCAAAGGTGGGCAACGCAAACAAAAGGCGGGCGGCTCTCGAACGCTGCCATTGATCAATGCGTCTCGTCGCGAACTTAATTAGCACTGTCCTTGCGCTCCCAGTTCCCAATTCCAAAGCGCGCTCGCATCCTCGCTCGCTCCGTTCTGTTCCGCGCGTGATGCTCAGCTACCCCCCCCCGCTCCACTCCCGGGACAGGGACGAGGTGCGCCCACTCCTCGTTTCGGCGTCCCACACTGCACCACGCCGGTAGCAGTCACGGGGGGGTTGTTTGGCCAGTGTGGGTTAGTGTAACGGGGAACGGGGATGTTGGGAAGGGGGGGGGAAGCAGGAGCAAGGTAGGTTCAGTTATCACTCACCTCGAATATTGACCCCATTGGTTGGCAATTGAACTCGGGTTGTCGGGTTCGTAGAGCAGCTACGCATCCCATCGCACTGCCCCGCCACCCCGGAATTTAAATGCCACACGGCAAATGCAGAACGTACCGTTCATAATCGCAATCCGTTGCGCGTTAATTTCCACGCTCTCGGTCTGTCGTGGTGACGTTTCGCACCAAGGATCTCCGTGTCCACGACGGCGAGAGTCGCGTCCACCGCCCTCTGTGGACAACAAACACGTTTTTCACCATGCCGAGCGGGGCAAGGTTGGCCGTCCAGAACGAGCACCTCACTCGCTATCCCCGAACATCATCGCACGTCCGTCAAAGCGACGCAACTCGATGCTGCAGTCAAGTTCACACTGGGTCATGACCTCTAGCAGAGTTGTCCTCCCCCCTCTCTGCCCATTAGAGACGGACGGCGAAGACCGCATCGGTTCATCGATCACTATCGATTAATTATCCGAGCTCGCGATAAAACAAGTGTTACTGTCGATGTGTTTCAGTTTGTGTCTGTTGTATTTCATGGGGGGAGGGGGGGGGGTGGTGAGTGCACTGCGCTACGATTCCGGCGACCCGAGTTCGATTCCTGCTCGCGGCCAACACCAATGACAAATAATTGAACCGGTCCTGGGCCTCGACTAGGTCGAGTACCAGGTGCGGTGTGGTAAACATCGCCCCTGGGGAGACTAAGGCGGCCGGCCGTGGTGCTGGCCACCCATCCCCTCGTCTGCAGTGGTGTCTGGCAAACAGCACTTGCCCCGACAGCCTATTAAGGCTATCGTGGAATCTTTCTCTTTGTTTGTATGTATGTAATGGGTTAATGTGGCCCTTCGAGCCACTAGAGGCCGCTACATTCATCACAATGTCCAGGGAAAAACATATTCCTGACCTTGAATTGAGACAATTCATTGTTTTTTTTTCCGGGGTGGGGGTGCCAGGTGGGGGGGGAGGCTGTGGGAAGGTGAATCATTAAATTGAATATGTGGTTGGGTAAAGTGTGGGTACGCCCACCTTTTCCAACAACATTTAGTCAATGTGGAAGAGTATATCAAATACCCTCGAGAATTTACGCTAGTGGAGGCCCTTCCATCAGCAGTGTCGCGAGAGAGAAACGCCAGGGCTGCTCCTTTATCCCGTTTTGGACACGCATAGTAAGGAAACATTAACAGCGGCGGGTTTTATTTCACCACGCATTTTGTTTTAAAGATCATTACGGTTGATGGCACAATGTAAATGAACGTTATTGTTTAATTCCTGCTATAAAGAAAATGCACTTGCATAATTCATCATCGCAATTGAAATGCCACGCATTTCGCTCTCTCCGCTGTTGTTGTTGTTATTAAGGTTCACGTTGGCGGGCGCCGAGACCTGGAGTCAGGTGGAGCCAACTTGAGTTTCTTTGAGCCGCTAATTAAAGATCTTTCAGTCCGAGGAAATGTTGCTTAAATTTCCCCTAATGCTTCCGTCTAAAGTAAATTGCCCGGGGTTAAATGGGGACACTGCAGGCGGTAATTTCAAGCTGACACATCGGCCGGGAGGAATATTTGAAATGCAGCGTTTTAAGCGCTATTAGGCATCGGAATTAGAGTTTTAAGATCCTCTGCGTGCAGGCGGCATTAAACCGACAGGGGTTAAAGAGGGTCAGCGGGTTTTTTTTATTCCCTCCGGTAATATCTCCGCACTGACACTCTAAATGGAAATGAATTTTTGCGGAATATGCAAATCCCGCGGACATGAAGGGCCATCGTGGAGACAGCCGGGATACCGCCGCCCCCCCCCCCAGTCATTGCCCCCCCGACTTATCTTCCCACTCACAGCCAACACCAGTGACGATTATCTGTACCGGTTCTGGACCTCGATTAGGTCGACTCAGCCTCAAATGAGTAAGCCGGTGTGGCGGTTAAACATCACCATTTGGAAGACAAAGGCGGCCGTGCGTGGTGTCTGGTCACCAACCACATTCGTGTTCCATGCCGGCCTTCATAGGTGCTCGCTAACACCACTTGCCCCAGCAGTCGTCGTGTGAGTGTACCTCGTTGACACTCGTGCCTTGTGACACGTCCCTACAATTTCGTGAAAGCTGTTCAAGTTTACTCTGCCCGTAAATCTTCTTCCTCGGCTGCCCCTGCAGCAACCTCACGCCTAACAGTTAACACCTGACCTGTTGCCTTAGTCCTGCGGTGCTCATCAATGTGGTTACCTCCGGTAATCGTTCGTTCATCATTTCATTTCAGAATGCTCGGCCCTGTCTCAGCACTCCACGGCTGGATGAAGGCCCCCCCGCCACGTGCCGTGTTGGCCATGGGGGTTGTTTGACCATACTTCACCATGCTCGTTAAATGGGCCGGGGCAATAATGGGGGGGGGGGGGAGGATGATTTAACGGTGGCCTATAATTTAAATCCGTTTTCAGGGTTCGTAGCACAGAGTGCCAATCCACTGCCTCATTTATCATAGCCACACTACTGCACTGAGTAGAATGTATGTTTTACGCGAGTACACGATGCAATGAAAACAAACGAATGTCTAAAGTGTATCCGCTTCCTAAAAAAGCACGTTGCACGTGTCTGCTGGTGTCTCCGTGCGCCTGCTGGAATCTGCACGTCGCCACGTGCGGGGGAGCCAGTGTGTCTCTCTCTCTCGAGACCCACGATTCACCCACCGGCTGGCTTGGCACGGAGTGGTGCAGGTGCTGTACTTGTGCAGCAGGGGGCACTGCAACACAGCAGGAGGCCTGCAGAGCGCCTCTGGTTCCCATCAGCGTCCTTCGTACTCAAACGGTGACCTAGAATATGCAGTTGAAATCAAATAACGTGCAAGTAGAGGCGATATTACGAATAGTATTTGAGGGATGGAGTGATCGCGCAGTGGTTAGCGCATTGTGCGATGACTCACGTTTGATTGCCGGCCACCGCCAACATCAGTTGGTTCTGAGTCGCCTGTGCACTCACCCGCACTGGCCGATTTGGTGAAGTATGGACCAAAAAATACCCCCACGACCGAAACGCCGTGGAGAGGCCTCCACCTTGCAGTTGGGTTACAAAGCACTGTGAATTCTACCAAACACTCACCGCCAAGGCGGCTCAGCATGTGATGCAAATGATAATCCGTCGCTGTGTGTGTCTCGATCAGGCGTCTGTCACCTGCGGCTGTGGAGCCGCATGTGGCTGTTTAAGGGCCTCTTCGTGGCGATATTTTTCAGGACCTCCGTCTCGTATCCACGTGCAGTGCGGCTCTTGACATAAAATATATATTTTTACGGAATTCAAAAATAAATGGCTCTTCTTGTTATGTTGGTTGTCGACCCCTGTTCGAGATGAATGCCGAACGCATCCATGTAAACACGGAGCCATCATACTCGATCCACGCGTGATCATAATTAAAATTCACTGGTCAACAAAAAAAAAAAATTCTGGCCTGGACTTTTGCAGCTGTTTTAGACTCATTTCAGGGTGCTGATTCCAAATCTGATCTCAGATTTGAATCTATCACATCTCATTTTTATGCTATCGGCATACCCCATTTTCATTGATTTCACCCGAAATTAACTCTGTCACTTATGATTGCAAGTTGTTGCGAGTCAGTGACTGCTTTAGTGTTAAAATATGGTGCTGTATTTTTAGGATAGTGTGTTTATAATATAATTTTATGTAGATATCCACATTTATTTAATATTTTTATTCTGCAGTTTTTATTGAAAATGCAATATTTGATATCTCAAAAACCTGATGTGATAGACAAAAACTGATGCCAGATTTGGAATCAGCACCCCAAAATTACTTTACAACCGTTGGAATACCTTATGCCAGAAAAGTGTGTTGACCATCATCATTGCCGTGGTTCGGGGTGCGAACACGTTACCAGTTCCGAACCAAGTGGTGGCAGCCGAGATTCAACAGAGTCAAGGTGACGTCTCAGCGTCGTCCGTGTCCGCTGCATCCACGTGCTTCCTCCTCTTCACGTCTCTCGGTGCACAGCAGAGGTCGCAAACGGGTTTTGATTCCTTACCCGTACCCGGCCGCACCAGGGTCGCAAACGGGTACCCGTACCCGTACCCGGCCATACCCGTACCCTACCCGTACCCGGCCGGGTACGGGTAGGGTACGGATATCGGGTACCTGATTGCGACCTCTGGGATGAAGCCATGTTGCAGGCGCGGGTGGGTTGATTCTAGGAACTTGAATTGTGAGAAGAGACAAGACGTTGGGAAATGAGTGACAAACAGTTACTCACCAGTGACTCACGGTCTACCCGTACCCGGCCGCACCAGGGTCGCAAACGGGTACCCGTACCCGGCCGGGTACGGGTAGCCGGGTATTGGGTAGGGTACGGGTATCGGGTACCCGGTTGCGACCTCTGGTGCAAAGCCTCGCATGCGAATATTTGAACACCTCGTCATCTTTCGTTCCATTTTTTGTTTGAACGCCGATGCCCGATGATCACGCAATTGTCATGCACCACTCCTGGGCAACAGTGAAAAATCTCTTCATAGCTAATCGGATTCCTCCAGTCTAAATAAAGATTGCGATTCTGATGTAGGCACAAATTGGCATGGCTCTTGTTTAGGCGATTTGCTAAAATATTGATTCTTTCTAATAAGTATGGTTCAGTTATGCAAAAAAAGAAAGACACCCCCCCCCCACTCTAACCCGCTCTCTCATCTGTTACGGAATTACAGATTTAGGTCACAGAACTAGGTTACGCGATTATTCAAAGTCAGTTATTTTTTTTTACCTTCACGTTTGTGATCTATATACGACTTTATCTACAGTTTGAATATGTGTTTTTTTTTGTTAAATATAGGCAAGGTCTTCAATATATTTTAATAAAATGTTACACTCTAATTAACTTAATTAGACCCAGGTTGTCTTTTTTTCTCAACAGGCATATATGTAATCTCCTGGTTAAATAAAGGATGCCCATACTACATCATCATCAGCAGCAGCCATGATCAATCCACTTCTGGATGAATGTGTCCCAAATCCGTTGTCATCTCTCAGACTTCTGCGATGTAATATCCCACGCCAGCGCCCGCGTGCGAGTCTAATTCATCGCTCCATCTCCCCGCCATCGTCACCCCAGATTGAACACCCTCGCATTGCCGCTCCGCCTCTTATAAACATACGCTTAGACGATTTAGATGATTTTGCTGCTATTAATGTCAAAATGATGGGCCACTTTATAGAGCTGTCATTTGTGGCCAGGTCGTTTTTGAAACATAAGTTAATACCTCCAGTAGGCTTTGTCTGGTAGGATGGTGATGATTTAGTTTTGTTTGTACGTCTTTGGGTGCTTTGTTTAGCTTTCTTGTACTCTGCACTACAATCGTGTTTTCGTATCGTTTGTTGTTGTGATGGTTCTTACTCGCCCCGACTGGACGTCTGCTAAACGTGATTAATAGCTCATCGGATTCCTCCAGTTTAAATACATATTTTGAGTCTGAAAAGTCAACGGGTTTCATTCGAGAAGGTATCCCGTACCAGAAGCAAAACATTCAACTGATGTCCATGTAACGTTAAACTCAAAATAAACACATTGCAGGCAGCACAGGAATCAAATAAGAATTGCACGATGCATATTTTCCAAGTTCAGAATTCTGTTAGATTTTTTGTTTGTTTTAGATTTGCCATGTTTTGTATATATATACGTGTGATCAATAACCGGCATCATTTCCTGCCATGAAGCGTGGAGAGAGACAGACGCATGCTCGGAGGGCAGCAAAGAGGGGCACGTGGACTCGAGCACAGACGAGACGTCACGTTGAGTGGTCAATCGAGCAAGTGGAACTTTGGGGAAGGACACGTCGCTCGGGGGGACTGTGGCCGGTGGTTCAGACTAACGAATCATCGAAGACTTGGTCCAACAGGGACTGAATCCTGATGTACCAACTTTGGTGAGGCATTGCCTTACCAACACTTACTTCATCTGAAATGGTACATTCTACAAGCAAAATGAAGGTACCCCTATGGGTTCTCCATTATCACCAGTGGTAGCGAATGTTTTCATGGAGAAATTTGAAAGAGATGCCATGCTGACATCCACCCCACGTCCTTCCCTGTGGAAGAGATACGTAGATGACACTTTCGTCATCTGGCCACATGACCAGCCAACACTTAACCAGTTTTTCCACAACATCAATTCCATACACCCATCCATCAAATTCACCATGGAAGTGGAAAATAATGGCAAGCTACCATTCCTGGATGTTTTGATCGAGAAGAGACCTGATGGCTCGTTGGGACATTCCGTCTACAGGAAAGCCACCCACACGGATTTCTATCTAAAGCCTGACTCCCACCACCATCCAGCCCAGAAGAATTCCCTCATCAAAACACTACACCATAGGGCCCGCTGCATCTCCGACCAGCGCCACCGAGCCAGTGAACTGGAGTTCGTACACCAAGCCCTCAAGATGAATGGAGACTCAGACCGCACAATCCACAAAGCTGTATCCCCAACCATGGGGAGACAACCATCTGAGGACCCAATCAAAACCATCACCTTGCCATACATAGCAGGTGTTACCAAAAATATTTCCAAAATCTTAAACAAACACAAGATCCATGTCCGATTCAATACAGTACACAAAATCCGTGATTTGACCCCATCTGTGAAGAATGTCACTTCTGACATGTAATACCCTGGCGTCTACAAACTAAGTTGTGTCTGCGGCAGCAGTTACATTGGGGAAACGAAACAACATGTCTCGGACCGTGTTCGCGAACACAAGGCAGATTTGAAACACGGCAGACCCAATACCTCTGCAGTGGCTGATCATTGTTATAACGCAGTGGGCTCGCACGCTATTGTTTTTTTTTCGAGACCAAGGTACTCTGCAAACCTTCGGGCTACCAGCAAAGATGTGTCCATGAAGCCATCCAGATATATAAACACAGAGACAATTTCAACCGATAAGATGGGTATAAGCTGAACAATCATTGGGACGACGTCATTAACCAAGCAAAGTCGTAACTTGCTGTGGTGCTTCCATTCTTCCCTGCCGTTTGGCTGTTATCTCCGACTCTCTGAGCTGCATTGCCCTGTTGGGTGCCTCTGCATTAACGGGCTGGGGTCTCACTAACATGGCCACCTCTGCTCCCCTAGCCTTGATGTATCGATGGTTCTGGCTGTGTGATGGACTTTGTGTCTCACTGGCGCGACCACCGTTGCGGTGGTTCTCTTGCGTGGACGCGCTTGCCTCACGGCGCAGTCGGGCACGGGGTAGTCGTAGAATGCGGCGGGCAGGTTGGTCGTGATGAACACGAGCTTCTCCTCCACAATTGTGGGCGCCAGTGAGTTCCTTCGCTTGGAATGGATGAAGCCCATCGTTGAGAAGTGCGGTTCTGCAATTAGAACCAATTAAACCGGATTTCTCCCAATCTCAGATGATCGGTTTTAATATAAAAAGACAATTAAACCCGATTGTAAAAAAACCCGACTGTGCCACCCTTGGTTTTTGTTGTTGTTGTTGTTGCCGTTGTTGTAAATCTGTTTAGCTCACCTCCCCTCCCACCCTCCCACCCTCCCACCCTCCACCACCTTTCTCGTTTCATTCTTTGCGAGGCCATCCCTGCGTTGCGTGACGTCTCGGCGCAGTGCAAACAGCTTCGGTTCAGTCAAAGGCAGCTGTCGAGCGCTCACCACCGCGGGCCGTGTAGATTGTCATATATCGTCTTACGACAAATATGCTACTTGTTTTCCATTTGCAGAGGCGCAACGGAGGCGACTGCATTCTTACATAAGCAGCAACTTGTTGCACACACAGATATGTGTGTTGTGTGTGGATTTTTTAGGGGAGCGGTGGTGCAACGGTTAGGCTGCCTGCTCCGCGAACCCGGCGAGCCGAGTTCGATTCCCGCTCACGGCCAACGCCAGTGAAGATTATCTGAACCGGTCCTGGGCCACCCCTAGGTCGACTCGGCCTCAAACGAGTACCTGGTGCGATGTGTAAACATCGCCACTAGGGAGACAAAGGCGGCCGGGCGTGGTGTTGGCCACCCACCCCTTCGTGTTGCCGTGTCGGCCTTCATAGGTGCTCGCTAACAGCACTTGCCCCAACAGTCTGTCAAGGCTATACAGGAGTTTTTTTTCGATTTAAAGCTTTCGTGACTGTAGGGATTCATCTTCTTGGTTCTTTCGGTAAAGTAACGTAGAAGGGAAGTAATAAAATAATAAAAATAAAACATAATAAAATAATTCTCACGACGTTTCGGCCACAACGCAAGCAGCCGCCCTCAGGTGAGGAACAGGTCTGTTGGGAAGACAGCTGACCTGTTCTTCACCTGTCGGGAAAGAACCATGAAGAGGGAGTTCTTTGTTTATTTTTTTGCCAAGCACTTTGATTCCTGCGTGATGTCATTTCTTGAGCATCGCCACTGCTCTGCCCTTCACCGCTCAGTCGATGTACTGGACACCTGTGGAAAAACATAGCTTAGTAGCTCATCGGATTTCTCAAGTATAAATAAATATTCTGATTACGATTCCATTTCTTCCCGTGTTTTTTTTATTTTTGGCCATCGCGATGTTGTTCCTGCCTCGATGCGCCTTCCACGATAGTGGAGTACTCCACCGCAGCGATTCCAATGGATTCTATCCCGGAATCACAACCCAGCGCCTGGATTGCAACGCGACTGCGAATGGCACCGTGCGATCGTCAGCATTTTCTATGCGACGGGACCATCGCATGGCAGCCAAGCAGCAGTCGCGTCGTGACGCACAAAAATCCAAAAGCCACGACAGAGCCCAACAGCGAAAATCTGTCAGGCAGTGGCAGTTACGTGTTGGTTGCTCCCCCTTTGATTCCCCATCGTAGCTCCAATAAGAATGTTCACTGCAGAGTCCCATTCATTTCAGTGGTGAATCTTGCCTCTACGAATGGAATTCAACTGGATGATTCTCACATGGTAGAATCCCTGTCAGAAACCCATTTAAGCCAACGGAGATTGTCTTTTGTTTTTTTTGGGAACATGGGAATCACCCATAGGAGGATCGCCCATAGCATGGATTTTGTGGGATTCAAGTATGATTCGTATGAAGAATCGCCTGGCACTGCGATTGGGCTTCACGACGCTGGTTTCACCCAACAGTGAATTTGGTGCTTTGGCCACAAGTGGCACCAGATCGGAATGGGGCCCTTCCCTGTTCAGTGCCCTCTAGAATTGGCACCGTGTCACCACACCGAGCCGTGTGCCAAATCGCAGCCAAAGCGCCGTGCGTCACATATTGTATAAACAACGTTCCAGTGTCGGAGGATACATGTGTACAAAATGATAGGCGCAGCCCTGCAATTACTCGCTCAAGCCGCTGCTGGCGGAACGGCCTCCACTTAGACGTCTCGGAAGAGGTGGGAGTTCCCACACTTTACCCCACCACAGGCGGCGCGTTCATCGATTAACTGCGGTGAATCCATTCATACTGTCGGGTGAACAGAGGCGGTGGAGCGGGATTTAAGCAGCTTGATGGAATCGACCTCCGATTTCACTTTCATTGCGCTGACCATTATGCCACGGCAGGTAAGTTTACTCTTTCACGACACCTGTCTGAACCCTGACCCCAAGGGTACAAATCAGTCGGGAGGAGCAAACATCTGGCCACGGTAGCTCAGTGGTAGAGCACGTGACCCGCAATTCGGAAAGGTTTCCGCAGTTCAAATCCTGGTTGGGGATTGACTCAGCCTATCATCCCTCCGGGGTCGATAAACTCCCTACCACTTTGTTGGGTAAATCAACAGTGGTCGTCCTGTGGATAGGCTCACCCCCGCCGTAGCAATGTGGAATTTCCACCACTGGCTCGAGGCTGTAAACGAGAGACGATCGCCGCCACGAACGGCGCGCACTTGAGAAGGACATCCATTTTCAATCTTTCTGGAGCAATCCAATCAATATTCAAACTCACGTGAACATGATTTTCGCTTGCAGCATGTGGTGGAGAGTCGTGCGAGGGTTACTCTAACACATGTCGGGGTCTACATTTGGACAAGGTGCAAAACAATATATATATCTGTCCTTTCCAAACATTGCCGATTAGTCAACAGCTAAAGATAGCGGGCGCGAATTCACGTGTGCCCTGCCGTGCTCTGCTGTGCCGATCCACAAGACGCGCCCTGGGAAACGAGCCCTGGCCGTGTCACATCCATCCGCTTGGTCGCACCCCAGCGCCAACAAGGATAGACAACAGCCGGAGCTTGGAGCTACGGCTCTGACAGCTGTCGGTACAGCTCCAACAACTGTAGCTTGGAGCTACGGCTCCTGCAGCTGTAGCTCCAGCGGCTGTAGCTCCAGCAGCTGTAGCTACAGCAGCTGTAGCTCCAGCAGCTGTAGCTCCGGCTACAGCAGCTGTAGCTGTAGCTCCAGCTGCTGTAGCTGTAGCTCCAGCTGCTGT
>CM025614.2:1789789-1817267 GCA_014621495.2 Entosphenus tridentatus
AGCAGCTGTAGCTGTAGCAGCTGTAGCTGTAGCAGCTGTAGCTGTAGCAGCTGTAGCTTCGGCTCCAACCGCTCACGCCAATTTCTGGCTCAGTTCGCGGCTGTATCAATGTTAACATTTTCCGTACGAGCACGCAACCTTGTTTTTGGACGAGTGGGTGCAAAGGAGTTACGCAACTGTTGAGGGTCCGGTTACCGTGGCTGGAATTTCTAATGTACTTTTAATCTCCTACTGGGGAGGGCAAAATTGAGAGTCGCTTGACGCAACGCTCGAGATTGAAGTCGACCAAAAAAGGGGTTTCACCTCGTCGGTAACGTGGAACGGGAGCGTCACCAAAAGAGGGAGGTCGGACTTGATCATTACGGGCACACGTAGGACTGTTAAGAGATAAGGAAAATCGAGCTCGGATGTTCGGTGGATTTTAAGACGGATTCTTAAGCAGCAGCTGCACAACTGCAGGGAGAGAGAGAGGACAGAGTGATGGCCAACGCATACCACCAGCACCTCGTCTTGCTCCGTCGTACGGCTGATGTAGATGCAGAGCGACGACTAAACATGTCACATCCTGCACGTGGTGAGGCCGAGATAAGTGCGTCAGGAGCAGCGGAGTGCCATCGCTGTGATGCCAAACTCTTTCTTCGTATTTGTGGGTCGGGGCATTGCGTCATTATACGTCGTGCGGCCTGTTCTGGGTGACCGCAGTTGCACACTACTACTGGAGAGTTTCTAAAATAATTTTCTTCAATTTTGATTTAAAGCTTTCGTGACTGTAGGGATTCATATTCTTGGTTCTTTCGGTAAAGAAATTTTATTGTTTTATATTTTTGTTATTTTATTGTTTCCCTTCTACGTGACTTTACCGAAAGAACAAAGAATTATAATTTTCTATGTGTGCATCAGTTATCCGCATCTGCCATGGTTTATGAGGATGGGATTTTTGGGTGGACCATGACATTCGTTTAACGCAGCCTGCTGTGTTCGGTCAGCGCTGATTGTAAGGGACAAGCATGATGAAAGTGGGGCCAGATTTAAAAAAACAGCGAACAGAGATAACGCGATCTGAAGCCAGAGGCACAAAAAACCCACTCTGGCACGCACACACCTCTGTGAAACCGTCAGGAAACCGATGAAGGTGTCGTAACAAAGTTGGCGATTTGCTCTCGTTGTGCCATTCATTACAACTTTTTATTCAGATTTGGTTTTCATTTAGTTTCCATCCAGGAAAGCCTCACCCCTAATTCGAAGCTTGCGTCTTTCCATTCGCTTCGGTTTGTGTTCCACGCGTTCCGTGAACGGCCACGCTCGTGAACGTGACGAGGTGCAGAGGACGGGGATTCAATTCCTCATACTGCCATTGCCGTGGTGCCGTCTACAGCGCGCTTAGTTTGTCGTCCTTCCCCGCACCTCAGATTAGCACGTAGTTGGCTGCGTACGGAGCGAAGGAAGTTCAACATCTATATGCAACAGCGGAGAAACGACATCTCAACTGGTCCTAGCCCTCCACCAACCCGCATTGCCCAGCAGAGTGGAGCGAAACTACCGGTCTGTCAAGGTGTGGGGGAGAGGCCTTCATCCAGCGGTGCAATTGCTGGCCTGTAAAAATGTCGTAACGTCCAACACAGCACACTCAAAGCTTCTAGCACGGGACACGAGCAACAGGAGTTTGATTGGCCCATGGTTAGGGGGCACAGCGCCAGGTGTTCACAAAGTGAGCCGTGATGTCCGTGACTTCTCTGATGCCACCGAAGGGATTGAAAATGAACTCACAGGCAAGACATTTTTTTTCGTTTCCTTTGCACATTCATTTCTGTTTTCAATAAACGCTACTTACAAAACACATTCAGTTTTAGAGAATGACTGCACCAATTAGTCGACTGCACTGTGAACCGCACTGCGTGGACCAAGGTGAACAATGTGCAATGACAAATCCCCGCGGTGCCGTGGGCTGGTGGAACGAGTCTGGTAGGCGCCACAAATTATTGCGATTTCCATTGGCTACGGTGAAGTAGTGAAGCCCTCCTGATATTAACGTATGCACGTTGAACATCTTTCGCACCGGACGTAACCAACCTGTCCTTGTCAAAGGTGCGGGGTAAGGACAACAAACTAAACACAAAAAGTAATTCTGACGAAATTCGTTTTCAATGTCGATTTAAATGTGGATAGCTCCAGTGGCTTTCTAATACCGGAAGGAAATATGTCTCTTCTTGTTCTTTTGGTTGCCAACCCCTGACCATGAAAGTCCAGTTCACCATGGGAGTCCACTTTACCATGAGAATCCAGTTTACCGTGAGAGTCCAGTTTACCATGGGAGTCCACTTTACCATGGGAGTCCAGTTTACCGTGAGAGTCCAGTTTACCATGGGAGTCCAGTTTACCGTGAGAGTCCAGTTTATCATGGAAGTCCAGTTCACCATGGGAGTCCAGTTTACCATGGGAGTCCAGTTTACCGTGGGAGTCCAGTTTACCATGGGAGTCCACTTTACCATGGGAATCCAGTTTACCATGAGAGTCCAGTTTATCATGGAAGTCCAGTTCACCATGGCAGTCCAGTTTACCATGGGAGTCCAGTTTACCATGGGAATCCAGTTTACCGTGAGAGTCCAGTTTACCATGGGAGTCCAGTTTACCATGGGAGTCCAGTTCACCATGGGAGTCCAGTTCATCGTAGAAGTCCAGTTTACCATTGGCAGGAGTCGGCAACGTGACGCTTATTTAGTAAGCACCACCGTCTCGTGTTCACCGCGTGCATTGCGGCTCATAAAATATTGCGTGTTTGACCGAATTCGAAAAAAATGGCTCTTCCTGTTAGTTTGATTGCCGACCCCCGTGATGGCCTGTGTTTAAAATGAGTCGTGTTGGGTTTTCGCAGCAGGCAGCGACGATTGCTATGCGTTTCATTATTAAGAAATGTACGATAGAATGTTCACAAGATGTGGGCCGTGATGACGGCGCACAGAGGGCCTATGCCCAGTGCCAACGAATTCGACACCCTGCTTGGAGACTACGCGCCAAGCTGGCTGCCTTGGTTGAAAATAAAATGTTTAAGTTCCCGTTTCATCCAGGCGTGCTCTGTCGCTCGCATAGCTCACAGAACATTGCAACCCTTTGAGCTCCAGAGTGGCCCACAGAAGCAGATCGCACGGAGCTGCCTCCGCTATCCCATCAAGTGACCTTTGCTCCACACAGCAGGGCAGAACTATGCCACCCATCCCGACACTTGGCAATAATGTTGACCGCACGACGGTCAAACCGATATGTCGAATCTCAGCTGGCTGGAATTTGGGCAAATTAAGCGAGGAAGCAAATTGAACGAGATTAGTTTGTTGGGCAGTCACCAGGAATTTCCAGCCATTGGAGTGGAGGTCACACGCTGGGAACTGTGAAAATAGATTGATTGCTTCAAATGTCGGTCTTCTCCATTTTCATCCAATTTGGAGCGATCGCTGTCATGAGAATTAAACAAATTCAATTCGAGCTCTCGCACTGCAGAGTATCGCCTTGTGTTAGAGAGCGGTGTGTGGAAGGAGATGCCACAGAACGACTTTCGGTGTCCCGTCAAGCGCTCTCTGATCCACTCATCTGCCCTGCCATCCAGGGTAATTTTCTCGTCGAATTGACCTTTGTAAAATGTCCCAGGGGTGGCTTTGATAATGTTTAGATTAATATATTAATCATAAATGCCGTGGGTGGCTGAATCATTAACCACACATGTTTCTCCATCGCCGATATTTACTTTCTAATCCATCATTTAAATAATAAGAAAACATTCTTGTAAGCTTTGGGGCAACTCCCGCGAGATATGGAGTCCCCGTATCCCCTTTGCCCCCCTCAACCTCTCCCCCCCCATCTCCCTCCTCCGAAACGAGACGATGACGAGGGAGGAGGGAGTGAGTGGGTGGGTGAGTGAGTGAGTGGGTGTGTGAGTGAGTGGGTGGATGAGTGGGTGAGTGGGTGGGTTGGTGAGTGGGTGGATGGGTGAGTGAGTGGTAACCACTGAGCACGGCAAGGATGAAGTCCATGAAGGCGTCAATTGTCAGACAACAACAACAACTGTCATCAGCCATGATCTTATCCACTGCTAAACGAGGGCCTCCTCCAAGCCGTCGCCATCTCTGGCGGTGCATGCGATGCAACGGCCCGGTCACATTTGGACACACCCATGAATCCAAGTCGAATTGATGAGTTTAGAATCTCTCATAATGAATTCAACGTGATACATTCAGACGGTGCTGCGAGTAAATGCTGGAAAAGCATTTCTTTTATATTTTGCCAGTTCTAAGGAAAAGCAAAAGGGGCCTCACATCCGTTCCCCGCGTCTCGACCCGCGGGACTGCGACTGCGTTGCGAGGATGGATTTCATCGGGGCGTCTCTGACGTCTGTCTGTGAGGTTTGGCGAGAGAGCGGCATAGTCGGGTGGGTGGGGGGGATCTTTTTGGACGGTGCCGCGGTCAAAAGGGCTCAGCTCTGCCAAGTTAAACATTGGTGGTTTTTTTCCCCCTCCAGAGCTTTTTGCATATTGTAAACAGGCAGTCCCAGCGCCTGCCCGCTGCATATTCTGGCACTGTGTAAACACGCACAGGAAAACACTTCGAAAAGTTTGCAAATGTCACATTTTTTTTTTTGGGGGATGTGTGCGTACGGCGCGTTAATCTGCGCTCGCGATCTCGTCAACGTTTGCGAAGCTTTTAGAGCGATAATTTTGTTTTAATTAGTGTACTTAATCTATGAGGACAAAAAATATGGTGCTCCCGCTCGTGTGATTCCCGGATATGTGGTTTGTCTTAAGTTACCAGGATTGATTATTTTTTATTTAACCGCACAGCTGTTGCTGTCGTTGCAATTTTATATAACGCGTCGCGAAGCTTAGTTGTGTGAGTTACGTTGGAGAGAATTATTTTTTCCATGTAAATTTCGGTAGACCGGCCAGACGATTATTATTACTACAAACAAACACAGGGCTTCATTTCGGCTGGCTCTGACAATATTTCCGTACCCGGCACACCACATCGAGTGTGCCTCTCGCTATGGCTGTGTATGTACAATATGTTGAACTTATTTCGCTGCGTACGTAGTCGACGGCGCTAAACGTAGGTGCGGGGCGAAGGACAAAAAACTAAACACACACAAAAGTAGTTCCAAAGAAATGAGTGTACAATCTAGATTTCAAAGTGAATGGCTTCAGTGGCTTCCTAATATCGGAAGGAAGAGGCTCTCCCGGCAGCCGCAGACGAGTTGTCTGCCTTGTTGTTTCCGAGAAAATGTGTTGCCACTAACTGGAAGGATTTCCATGCCGTCTTGTCCACGCAGTGTACTGTCAAATGCATAATCTCGAAGAAGTTCACGAATCTGAGGACCACTTAACCTTGAAATTAGTATTCTTTGGTTATTTCGGTGAAGTCACGTAGATAGAAAACTAAAATAAAATAAAAAATAAAATAAAAAACCCACGACGTTTCGATTGCAACACAAGCGGTCTTCATCAGGCGGAGAGAAAAAAAAAGTTTTAAGTCAAAATTTTTACCTCGGAGGTAATTTAAAGCTGCTTGTGTTTTGTCCATGGCTTTGACAAAGTTCTTCTTGAGGCCCAGCTTGATGTGTAAGGGTGGTCACAAAATCTTCCTTGATTCAACAAATGGTGGATGCTGAACACTTTTTCTCCCAGGCTCCAATGACTGTCGGAGTAAGCCAATTTATCTTCATGTAGTGGGAGTCTCTCGCACGACTATCCCATTCGCAGATAAAGCAGCAGTACTTTTGTGTATCCAGTCTGCAGACCAAGCAAGAGAGCAACAACCTTCAAATCACCACAAAGCTGCCACTGATGTTGGTCAAAGTTTATGCACCTCAAAAGTTGTCTCATGTTGTCATAGGTTTCCTTCATATGGACTGCATGACTAACTGGAATTGATGGAAAAACATTGCCATAATGCAGCAAAACAGCCTAAAGTCTCATCTTCGATGAATCAATGAACAGTCTCCACTCATCTGTATCATGAACGATGTTAAGGGCTGCCATTACACCATCGATGTTGTTGCAGGCTACAAGATCACCGTCCATGAAGAAGAATGGCACAAGATCCTTTTGACGGTCACGGAACATGGAAACCCAAACATCACCTGCCAGGAGATTCCACTGCTGCAGTCTGGAGCCCAGCAGCTCTGCCTTGCTCTTGGGTAGTTTCAAATCCCTGACAAGGTCCTTCAGTTCACCTTGTGCTATGAGGTGTGGTTCAGAGGAGGAGGATGGGTGAATATCTGGGTCACGTGACCTTGATGGTTCAGGACCAGAAGTTTCCTCCTCTTCCTCGTCTGACTAAAGTGAAAATGATTCTGGTGCATCAGAAACCGGCAGTCCTTCTCAGTGGGCTACTGGGCGAATAGCTGATGGAATGTTTGGATAATGCACAGTCCACTTTTTCTTCTCTGACACACCTTTCCCAACTGGAGGCGCCATGCAGAAGTAACAATTGCTGATATGATCTGTTGACTCTTTCCAAATCATTGGCACTGCAAAAGGCATAGATTTCCTTTTCCTGTTCAACCTCTGGCGAAGATTTGTGCACAAGTGTTGCAGCATATGTGTGGGGCCCACATCTTGTCCTGATCTCCAATTTTGCAGCCAAAATAAAGGTGATAGGCTTTCTTAAACATAGTGGTTATACTGCACTTTTGTGATGCAAAAGTCACTTCACCACAAACACAGCAGAAGTTATCTGCTTTGCTCAGACAAGAACGAGGCATCTCTGCTCACTTTGGGTAAACAGAAATGTGTCCCTTTGCAAAATGAAACACTGACAAATAAGAGAGCACGACACTGTATGATTTATAGAGCTGATTTCGGGAAATTTGTTCAGCAGAGGGATGTAAGTCTAGTTATGACTGCATCATCCATGACTTCTAGGAATAACATGATGCAATTCATATCATGTATGACGCAATACCAGGTTAAAATTGCATCATTCATTGTTTTGCTCAAAAAGCAAGTACTATCCAAACCCAGTCATAGATGTATTTATAGATCCAGTCAAAGACGTATTTTAGTAATTTCTGGTTTAAATTGAGATCCTTTCCCTTTATAACTCCTCCACCATTCCCGAGTCAAGGGTGGCATATACTGACCCGGGAGCATATCTTGAAAACTAGAGCCAATCAACAATTTTAAGCATCATTCTCATTTTCAGTGTCCCACAATTCGTAAAGTTGAACTACATTTATTTCGTAAGCATTTTATCTGTAGAGCAGTGTAATCGTCACTGGTATTTGCTGTGAGCGGAAATCAAACCCGGGTCGCCAGGTTCGTAGCGCCACACACTAACCGCGACACTACCGCTCCCCACACACAAAAACCCCCACTCACTCACCCACCCACTCACCCACCTACTCACTCACCCACCCACCAACTCACTCACCCACCCACTCACTCACCCACCCACCCACCCACCCACCACCCCACAGGTCACCTGAATTTCTTCTTTCTGCTTCTCCCACTTTGGTGGAATTCCCTCCTCCCTCGTCATCGTCTCGTTTCCACAACTCTTACAATAACCTTGCTCAATGCAATAAACACCCATAGACACTTATTGGATGAAAACATCTTAATATAGAGAGGACTGCAGAGCTTGAGAAATTGCTGGTTGCGCCGGCTCCACTACGAATTTGACACTGAAAAAAAACGAAACCCACCCAACTTGTGCGTCCTCAGGGATTGTGAGATTACATTTGCATGAACGGCGTGATATATAACTAACCATTATTATAGCTATCATCATCGTCACCTGTAACTACTTTGACGGTGCTATTTGTTGCTGGCCGCTTGACATTTTAGGTCTTTGGGTTTGCGCTCAGCAACTGATAAAAAAAAGCCAATTCACACGGAAAAAAGCCGCCCCGTCAACCCATAGTTGACCTTGACCTTGACCCGGTCATGGACCTCCCCCTGTGTCTTGCACAGCATGCCTGGGTTGTATGGAATAGGATGTCACTCGTTACAAATAATACATGGAAAACCTATTCCTTGTTCACAAAATACCATACACTCGGCTTGCTGTTCCAACTAACATTGTTTTTTTTAGTTTAAACTATCGGAAATTTAATTTAAAAAATCTTGGCTTCAAGCTTCAAAAATGAATTAGATGGTTTTTTTTTTACTGTGGAAACAATTACTGCAGTCACGTGAAACGACGGCAAATATCATCCACGTGTACGGCCCTTTTCTCAATCCACTGCTGGATGAAGTCCTCCCCAGATACCAAGTCGGTAGTTTGGAGTTTGTTTGACCATACATCACCACGCCGGTCAACGCCCATTCAGTTGTCCATACATGGCTGGGAATTTATCTCAGGTAGCGCAGTGCATTAACCGCAAAAAGACAGACTTCCCACCACCACCACCACCACTCCCCGCCGGTCAAACGTTCAGTTCTCTTGAGTTGTTGGTCTGGATAAGGCTGAGAGATTTGTACACACAACTCTGTGTTGTTAGTTACCCTCCCCCCACTGCCCCCCCCATCACTACCCCCATCCCCATCGAGGTGGCCGTTTCAGCAATCGTGAATGCGGGTGCAGTGGTGGTGCGAAACGCAATCAAACCGAGTCCCAAGTAGCTTAAGGGGGCCCCAGTCTCCATGGCAGAGATTATACAGGTAGGAACAATGTTCCACACTGCCCACCAGGGATTTATTGTCTGTCTGTCTGACTGTCTGTCTGTCTGTCGTGCATAAATAAATATATAATACACACAGCTCTTTGATTGGTGGAGACCTACTGCCGGGTACGGAGAGGGGAAGTGCCTAAGGGAGGAGGGTCAGGGGAGGGGCCTAAGGATATGGGGGGTTGGTCAGGGGAGGGGCCTAAGGGAGGGGGGTAATGGGAGGGGCCTAAGCAAGGGGGAGGGGCCGATAGTTAAGGGGGCTGGCTACCTGGCTGGCTGCCTGGCTACCTCAAGTGAAGTTATCTTTTATACAGGTAGTAACAGCTTCCACACTGCCCACCAGGTATGAGTTGTCTGGCTGTCGTGCACGAATGCGCTGTCCAACCAAGTTCCTACCTGCCCACTCCGAAGGAACGTGTTCGGCTCGAATTCAAGAGGCGAATAAACACACGAAGTTGATAAACGTGAAACGTCTCATTAATCCCTCTCTTTGTCGACCTCAATCTCCCCCTCTTGTCGGCATCTCTCTTCATTTCACTACAACTCCGTCTCATCTGCATCTATCGCTATCTCGCACCATCTCTATCTTTAGCCCAGATCTCTTTCGTCATCTCACTACGGAGGAGGGGGAGGGAAAATCTAATTTCTTTTTAGCCACCCAGCGGTAGCGATACGTGGGGTGGCTCCCCACGTATCGCTACCGCTGGCTCTGCAAGAGGTGCCAGACCGTAAGGGTCAACGTCTCCGGGTCCTATTTTAGCCACATTTTGCGATCTGGGTGTCGTGGTGGTGGTGGGGGCTGTGTGGGATTGGCAATGGTGAGGGATTGGGTGCATGGTGATGGTATCAGCGCCACTTGTGCAGATTCAGGGCCGTCGGCACAGAGGGCATCCGGCTTGGCCGTCCGCGCCGCTTGGCCTGCGGTTGTGGTCACGGAATACGAGCTGATCTGAGCCAGTGCCAGGCTCGTCCCGTCCTTTCCCACCGAGCTAAACTGTGCGAGCTTATATATTTTTTATTTCCCCCCCCCCCCCTGTTGTTACGAAGGGGAGAGGCTGTAAAGTCAGCTTTCCGATGTTTTCGGGTCGAACCGTACTTTGTTCGACACGATGACCGACGTTTCGCGCCACTGGCTGGGAGCTTATTCACGAAATGAATATTCACGAAATGAATATGCTCCCACCACGTGGTAGAAACTGGATATGCTTCCAAGTGCTTGAGTGATCGAGTCATCGGACGTGATATAACGCAGCACAGCAGCAAACAAAAATCACAGCCTGACAAATCGCAGATGGCACCGAACTCACTTTTGAATGACGCTCTGCTCGATTCGATTTGTCGTCTTCTGTCGTACGGCTGCTGTAGACGCAGAGAAACGACGTGGTCAAGCCAGAAGATAGCCGCGTCGAGGAGGAACAGCGATTGCTGCGATGTCTCCTTCGTATTTGCGGATCGGGGCATTGCGTCGTTGTATGGCGTACGGTCTCTGTTCTGGATGACCACACCCGTCTCACACCACAACACTGGAGAGTTTTTAATTTTCCATTTGTGCAATCAGGTTATACTCATCTGCCACGGTTTGTTGCAGTGGATGCGGCCGAGGATAAACTGTGAACCTCGTGGAAGATCAGACCCAGGGGTCTTCTGCGTTAGGTCACCCACAAGGCTTTATCGGTCATTATGTCTCAGTGCAGGAAGGGATTGTTCCTGACATTCACTGGGAGCTCGTCTTTGTTTTGAAGCCGAGTCGTGGAAGGGGAATTGACGCACGAGTCTGGTAAACAGTTTATTGTTTCCCAAGCTGCTATTTTTACAATGTTCACAACGTAAATGAATTGCTTAAAATAATTGAAATTCCGACTCGTGACAATCCATTGAATCTCCGGGTAGGAGATAAGCTAGGCCAGTGGTTGCATAACCTTTACCGCAGCCTTACGCCCTTTTGGTTCTCAGTAATAAAACAAACATGTCAATACATTTACATTATGCAGCAAAACAGCTTAAAGACTCATCTTCAATGAATAGTCTCCACTCATCTGGATCATGAACCATGTTAAGGGCTGTCATTACACCATCGATGTTGTTGCAGGCTACAAGATCACCTTCCATGAAGAAGAATTGGACATGATCCTTTTGACAGTCACGGAACATGGAAACCCTAACATCACCTGCCAGGAGATTCCACTGCTGCAGACTGATGATGAAGTAGTTGTACTGACCGTGCTTAATTCGTGTTGGGATCATTTACCTTCTGAAAGGGCATCTCGCACTCCAGGTTAAGAACCACTGGACTAGGTGAATCACCACAAACTTGCTGTAAGTTCCTTAAATACAACAAAAAGGCATATTTTTGGTGGCTCTTCGTTGTACGAGTCCTGTTCGCATTGAGATGCAGCTACATTTCAAAACCTCTGCCCCAGCCACGATTGATCCCACTGTTGGGTGAAGACATCCACCAAAACACTCTCAAGCTCTTGCAATTCCCACCCTTTCCTCATATTACACAAGCCAATTTCATTGCTCCATCTACGCATTGGTCGTAAACTGAGAGCATTTTCTCTCCTTTAGCTGCCCTGTTCACTCGTCAACCCACTGGCCATCATTCATTCTCGGGTCGTGGATTTGCCCAAAGCCACCAGAGTTTTCTCAACCCCCCCATCTCTGTTAAGGAGTGGGGGGGGGTGCAAGCCTCGCTGTTCTGTTGCTCCTCGGGTCGTTCCGATGACGCAGGCTTGGCAGAATTTTCCCGCTCGAGTGGAATTTTGAGTATTGTTTACCCTCCATATCTCGATGTTCAACTTGGCACGCTATCGCTGTTATCATTAATATTTACCTTTGCGCCGGCTGCATTACCCTTGGGGGGTGGGGGGGTATGAGAGCGAACGTCACCGCATTACAGAGACATAAGGATGCGCAAGACCGAGATGTAATTGTGGACTTAAGTAAAAGTGGGCTCCCGCTGGAAACGTCGCTAAGAAGGGCCGGCGGGAGACCAACAGAGCGGCAACCGAGAGGAGGAAACAGTGCCGAGGCACGTCTGTGGAGATGGAGCAATTAAAACACAGCTCGTGCAGGAGCCACACGGTTATGGCAGTTTCTGGTGAGCCTTTGTCCAGCAGTGGGTAGACCATGGCTGAGGATTTTTTTTTTTACTGTCAATTAGTGAGGAGCAGGCAGATGCAAAGATCTGCTGTGCATTCAACTGCCGGGATAGGAATCGGGTCTCTTAAAACAAAAACCTCACAGCGAACGCTTTAAAATTCACGTTCCCCACAACTAAAGCAAGACCATTCCACGTACACACGCACACATACGTGTCCAAGAGTGCATGGGAACAAGCGGAATAAACACAAGAGTTCATTTTGCTTTGATTTATTTGGCAAAGGGGAGGCGCAAACCGCATCGTAAAAGGGGTTTCCAACCAACACAAGAGACCGGGAGACTTGCATGTCGCTCGTAACAGCGGGAGGGGGTCGGGGGGGGAAGTAACGCAACACGGCTGGCTGGAGTGTTCCAGCGGAGGGGGGCCCGACCAGCCGCCGGCACGGCACGCAGCATGCAGGCGACGACGAGTGGCAACGCCACACCAACAAATACTTTTTAGCTTAACTTTTGCTTTTATTCGTTTCTAAAAACCTTGCAGCCGAGCCACCCACCCCCCCATTCACAATGTAACATTAAACGAAGCAAACGGCCCCTGATCCACCCCCCCTCCACCGCCCCGAAAGAAAAGTGCTACGATTGATGTCCGTCAAAAAAGAACGGGGATACAGATTACGATAGGAAGAGGAAGCAGTGATTGTATATGGTGTGTAATATCTCTAGAACGCATTCCAATACACGCCTCTAAATAAAGTGAACACAAGACTCCGGTACAAAAAAAAGGAGAGATTCACTACAGTTATCCAACTCACAATGTACAAGCAACTTCCTACGTTTAAAAACTGTTCCAACACAAAAAAACAACACGCGCCCACGCACACAACCAGGGTGCTAGCGTTTCCTCCACAAACGATGTGTTTTTTTTATTTTGTTATATCATGAAAACGATACAAATGCCCTGTATTTGACGTGGATAGGAATTCAAAAGACGGAACTCCTCGTCACTCGAAAGCAATTATTGCACAAGGAACATCTGTGGGTTTACATTCGGACCGAGGGCATGGAATGAAATGGGCCTTCCAAGTCACATGGAAAAATTAAACCCGCGTCAAATCTTCACTTCGAATGAGTTTTTCTTTGCTTTAACTCAACGTTTGTAATGCTTTTTTTTTATCCCTCCACGTGAACTTTTTATTTTAATCATTAAGTAGTTTGTTCCCCAAAAAAACCGTACATTCATGTTTAGTGTGATCGAACATGCAGAATTCATATGAACGAGTTGCAAAAGGGAAATAATAATACAAAACTTTGAACAAGCGCGTGTGCACACAGGAACTCGCAATAATATACAAACAGAAATAACAAATCGCATAGCTGCATTACCTGAGTGTTTTTGTTGGCAAAAGTAAGCTTTAACCAAACATATTTTACTTTAGCGCTAGGCCGTGCCCATGAGAGAAAAACCAACGCAGGGTCGGTGACGATGATAATGACGTCAAATGTGTTTTCCATGTGAACAGAGGCAACACAGCATGTAAACCACAGATAAGTAATACTTACATCTAAAAGTAAGCTTCGTTTTTTTTTATTTCTTCAGCACCATTCTTCACTCTTGCGTGGGGGGAAAACCCCTCCCCCCACCCCCTTCCCCCAGAAAGTGTCCTCGTCCCAGCGCTACGCACACACAATCCCGTCCGTGTTCCTATAAAACCGTTCTCTTTATGAAGCGGGGGGGGGGGTGGTGGTTAGGTTTATCTCTCTCTCTCTCCGAAGAAGAATGGTACCGGCGCGCAAGTGCTCCGCGAGTCTGCGTCTCTCGCTTTCGTTTTTTTTTTGCTGTGCTTTGGTACTTCCAGTCTCGCAGTCTTCGCCGCCGCGTCCGCCGCGTAGCAGCAGCAGCGACGGCCACCCCAGCCGGGGGTGGGGGAGAGGGCGGCGGGGAAGTGGGCGCAAATCGGTCACCGCCAGCCTCGTCGCGACGACGGCGGCCGCGGTGTTCTCCGCGGCACACCTTGCAGAGCCGCGGGGAAGGTGGGGGGGGTGCAGCTCCTCCCGTCGGTTTCACCGGGTCGGATGGTCGCGTTGTCTCCGAGGTTCAGTGCGAGGGGATCCTTTCGCTGGTTTCCGATGGATGAGGATCGAGCTGCGGGAAAGGAGGATTGAGTTTAACCACTGTGGTTCTATAAAAAAAAACACACACAAACACAACCATGACCATCCATGCCCGAGCTGGTTCCCAAACATCGTGATGACGCTCCCAGGACGCGAAGCAGCACTTCGGACCATTGTGCCAAACACAAAAGACAAGGTCCAACCCGGACAGCTGTGTGGCACACACACACACACTACAGCTAAAAACCTACGCGGTGGTAGTACTACGCTCAGCATAATCTCTGCAAATGCTGTCAGTACCAGGTCCACCCATGGTATTATGTGCAGTGCAAAGCAGTGAGGGGGGGGGGGAAGACACTTATGAAGCTGTAAGCAATCGACACAGAAGGGTGTTGGTGTCGCGGTGCGGGCTGTGCTCAAACCGAGAGGGTCTGGAAAACACAATATTCCGGGAACTCTCCCGGGGATCTGGCCGACACCCCCCCTAACCCCCACCCCCGCCCGCTCCGTGTGCCCTCTACATGCGTCAATAGCAGTCAGGCCGGGCGGCGTGGCCCCGTCTACAGCGCACCAGGCATTTCGCTTGACGTGCCCGGGAGGGTTTTAAAGGAAACGACGTTCGACAGGGACTCGTTTTGATTCGGTTTGGGGAAAATTGAAAGGATGGAGGCCGACAAACTACCACCCATTACCTCGTGCTGCCATGTGGAAGGCGCAAGGTGTGGAGGGGGGGGGGGGTGGTAGATTGACGGCGTAAAGGACTAGGAGACGCGCGAGAGAGAGAGCAAACGTAGCCATGGCCAGAGGCGGGAAGGAAGTCCGTCCAGCCCGGTCAGCCACCAAGCGACGACTGATGGACAAGTGAACGAAAATGTGGGCTGTGTGTATGCGCACACATTTCTAGGGAACTTTACACCAAGACCTCCTTTATCTGGCGCTTACAGCTGTGCCCAAAAGGAAAATATTTTTCACTGCAAAACAACTTCAAGACTATCCCCCCCACCAAAATCCACGATGAGAAAAACCCACGGATGGTGCATAACAAGTCCCCCCCAAGTATAGACGCACCTCGGAGTAGAGTGGCGGAGGCTGGTAGCGGAACTCCTGCACATAGGCGTAGACGGGGCGCGCGAGGGCGCCCTCGAACTCGTCCCGAGGCCGAGACGGCGGAAGACTCCTCTGACGCTCCTCCTCGCTCACCACGTCCGCGTACAGTGGCGGCTCTGAGCGCGGGGGGGGGGGGGAGAAGACCACGCGGTTCTCACCCGTCTCTAGCGCAAGCTGCCCACCGGCGAGAGAAACTCGTTAGGTAATCGGCGAAACACGAAAAAAACGAGACATCTAAAGGAGAATGTGAGTGCGAGCCCACTCTTCCCAACCCCCTCCACCGCCACACCCACCCCTCCTTTAAATCCAGGCACACGGTGACCAGGCCCGTGGCCTGAAAACTCAATTCTTTATAACTGCTTTTTGTGTTTAGTTTGTTGTATTTGCCCTGCACCTGCAATAAGCACGGTTGGCTACGTACGGTGCCAAATAGGTTATACAAATATACGATAATTTTCGTATTTAGGCAACCCAACCCCTTAAGGGCAACACACATTGATGGCGAGATTCCAGCCAACGTCCAAGGCACGGCTGCGCCATTCCTGCCGGCCTTGCGGTGCGCGCGAAGCGACCTTTTTACCTTCGGGCGAGTCGGGCAGCGCCAGGCGCAACCACTGCAGGTCGAGGCTGCACTGGCTGCTGATGCTGGAGGTGCGGCTGCCAAAGGCGTGCAGCGGGACGGTGCCGATCACCAGCGGCAGGCTAAGGCTCAGCTGCAGCGCGCCGGGGATGTCCACGTAAATCTGCGTCAGGACACAAGACAAAGATCTCCCGTTATAGCCTCACGACTTTTGTTTTTACCAGGTAAGGCCCACTGAGCTATACAGCTCCCTTTCAGAAGCGACCTGGTCACAAATGGTAACTCAACGTAGTGGCTTACCAAGTGGAAATTTATAGCAGCCAAATACTCTAAAACACATGTTGATTCTAAAATGGGGGGGGAAAAACTGGAGGACCCAGAGAAAAATCCACACGACCACAGGGGAAAAAAATGCAAATTCTTAACAGACTGTTGGGGCAAGTGCTGTTAGCGAGTGCTTACGAAGGCTGGCACAGCACACAAGGGGGTGGGTAGCCAACACCACGCCTTTCCAGTGGCGATGTTCATGACATGACGCAACAGGATCTCAAATTGTAGCCAAGTCAACCTAAGGGAAGCCCAGGACGGATTCAGATAATCGTCACTGTTGGTGGTCGTGAGCGGGACTCGCGTTTATAGCACAGCGCACTAACCGCTACCCACACACTACCCATCGTACAAACGAGTCTATTCGAGCGTACGTGACAAAAAATATCGAGTTACACGAAACGACCTCTACTTGAAACGCAGGTCGACGGGTTTGTAGCGCAGTGCGTAAACCGCTACACTACCGCTCCCCTCGCACGCAGGCACGTGCACACACACACACACACCTGGCCGCGAGCATGCAAGTCAGACACCGGTTAGAAAAACCACCAGCCGCATTCCCGAATACGCCGCAGACGCCGGAGTCATTCAAGCTGCGGGGTGGAGGGACGCACCAGCAGCTCGTAGGTGACGCGGATGAGAGTGCACTCGAGAATGGACGGCGAGACGGGCGGGATTTTGAGCAGCTTGCTGTTCCACGCCTCCGCCATCCCCGGGGACACGGAGTCACCCCGCAGGTTGGACACCAGCTGGCGCACCACCTTCTGCTTGCCCTTGGCGCAGAAGGTCTGCGTCTGGTAGAGGGCAGCTTTGGGCACCACCAGGCGGGAGGAGCAGTTCTCGATCTCCGCGTTGATGGGCACCGATTCGCCTGCAAAAGCAAAAAAAAACGCACGCACGCGCGCAGCCACGTTGAGACGCTGCACGACTCCACTGCAAACAGTCATCCCCTTGTACGTATGCAAGGACGTGGAACTTTTTCGCACCGCGCGTGCGGGGTTCTGGCGCTACTACCACGGTTAGCGTATTTCCACGGCCGTCGCTCGCCGATTCCCCCCCACCCATGCAGAAGACTCTATGCCAGACTGACCCATTTAATCTTACCCATCGCATTCGCTCACCAGACCGACCTGCTGCCACCTACTCGACTGACCTGCCTCTATTGGACATTTGTGAAAAAAGAGCTTCACAGCTCATTGGATTAATCGAGTAGAAATAATCCGATTCACTGCAGAGGACACCCTTCATTGTCGTTGCCTCTTCTCTCGCACTGCTCCGCTGTGGGATTCCCTCCCCATTGCCTCTCCCCAAGTTCTTATTATAACGTTGCGTAATGCAATACACGTTTAAACGCTCATCTATTACACCTTCACGAGTGCCGTTTGTCCCTGGCCATTTGGCATTATCAGCCTTGTGGAGCGTGCTTAGCAACTGGGATAAAGTAACAAAAACAGCTATCGCATACATGTCCAGAACTTGTCGCCAATCCACTGCTGGATGAGAGGCTCGCCACACCGAGGTCATGTGGGTTTGTGACGGCAGGGCGCATCGTACAGTACAACGGCTCGTGTTGCATTGTACCCTTGTAGACATCGCATTGTGCAAGCAGGCCGTGAAGACCTACTGGTTAACATTCCTTTCGATTCAATGTGGACCAACTTGCTGAGAAAACATTACAAACATCATAATGTAAATACCGGAAAATGAAACCAAATTAAACCCGGATCCGCTCTCGTCAAAACGGCTCAGAATGTCACTTTGTAGCCTATAAAAAAAGGCCACATTACCCGCACCTACGATTAGCACGGTGGGCTACTTATGGTGCGCAAAAGATGTTCAACATACATGATGTCACATGACGTCACATGCACGTTGGAGAATTGGATTCAGCACTCCGATTGGAGCGTGGTGCCGCTTCAGATTGAACTCTGCGAATCGTGATGCCGACGACCTCGGATGTTTCACGACCCCAAAAGTTAATCGGAATGCTCGAGTAACGCTACCTTCACAAATCCAATAGAACCTCTGGCTGACAAGAGGGCCATCTGCGTCGCTTCCTTCTTTTCTAATATCCGCTGTCCGTAACGTGAAGCGCTTCGGGGGCCGGCGGGCGGGCAGGAAATTCAACCTTCATCGATTGCTACCCCGCCTTTCAAAAACGCGGGGGGGGGGGGGGGGCGGAACAAACCCACACACGGCTTAGTCCACTCACCGGGGCAGTACCCCTTGCGCTGGATTTTGGCAGAGAGCGAGATGGGTCCTGAGGTGCAGAGCCAGCAGCACAGAGTCTTTTCCTTGGTGCCGCCCGCAGGAGACTGAGACACAACACAGCCACGGGGAGGGGGGAGGGGGGGAGGGCGCCGGCCAGGGAAGGGGGGGTTTATAGCGCCTTGCCATCTGCAAGAGCAACCAGAAACCCCTTTATTTTTAAAAGCCGGTCGTTGTAAAACCATCGGGACCAGTCATTGTCACAGCGCGAGACCAAACAGGACACGATTGATGACGCAAGAGGGTATAGATATTTTTTTTTCTTTAAGTCAAGGGAACAAAGCTGCACCGATGACCGCTCGTGGGTCGGACAAGGCACATTGTTGCGGTTGCCGCTTTCTGCTCGTCCGCAGACACCGCTCTCAACTGTACAGTATTCATATTCTTAGGTTTTTTCGGTAGTCACGTAGGTAAAAAAATAAAAATTCATAAAAGTAAAATAAAAATCAAATAAAAATCACGACGTTTCAGAGGCAACACAAGCTTCCGTCTTCAGGTGTAACCGTCACAGCACGATAGCTGTATCAACTATTTTTTATGCGACCAGGTAAGGCCTACTGAGGTACAGAGCTCTTTTCCAGAAGTGACCTGACCACAAATGAAAGCTCGGATTGAAAAAACAAATGTATTTCCAACTGCTTTTTTGTGTGTTCAGTTTGTCGTCCTTTCTCCACAACTCCGATTAGTACTGTTGGCTATGTACCGTGCAAAAGAAGTTTAACATGCATAAACGTGGAACTTTATAGCAGCCAAACTCTAAAAAACACAAATGTGGAGGTAAAAAATCGGAGGAACAGGAGAAAAATCCACGCGACCACAGGGAGAGAGAACATGCAAACTCCAAATATACAGGCGTCGTCAGGGTCGGGATTGAACCCACGATGTCCTGCATACCAGGCGAGGGAGATAACATCTCGCCACCGCGGCACAGCTGGGAGAATATGAACTCCATGACGACAAGTTGGGGGCACAGCTGAATGCACAGGACGAGCCATGTGCAGATACCCCGCTGGACTCCAATGGCCCGCGGTCTTCACAATGGGCGACCAAATATTGTGAAAGCAATGGCTCCATATCTCACAAGGGAGAGTGTGAAAGAATCAAAGAGTCTATGAAGATTGATTACAGACATTGCAAAGTTACACCATTGGAACCTCATTTGCCAGTAGAAAAATATGATAATTGTTTTTTACCCTTTTTATCTGGCAACAAAACTGACACTTTTTTTTGCATTACGACTGCAGGTACTGTGGTCTATGCAAACATGACTCCTTGTAAAAAAGGTGTCAGTTTTGTTGCCAGATAAAAAGGGTAAAAAAACAATTATCATATTTTTCAACTGGCAAATGAGGTTCCAATGGTGTAAATGCTTACCCCGAGCTCTCATACTCTGATGGTGCATTGTCTTTGAGTTGTGCGCCTTTTGGCGTCATCTGGTCCAACACCATGTGAGACTAGGCTCTAGGGAAAGCTGTCTCGGGTGTGGACCAATCAACTTCAAGGACAGTGCATACATTATCAGTTATGTTTTTTGTTTGCATTACGACTGCAGGTATTGTGGTTTATGCAAACCTAACTGCTTGTAAAAAAGGTGTCAGTTTTGTTGCCAGATAGAAGGGTAAAAAACCAATCATCATTACAAAGTTACTTTTAGTATTCTCTCATTTTCCCATATTATTTTAGCGGGGTATCTATGAATGGGTCACCCTGTATATCTTAAAATCAACAAGACGTTTCGATCGCAGCAAAGAGGGTCGCCGTCTGCAATCGCAACTTTCGTGACATTATTTCCATTCCAAAAAACATTCCTTTTTTTCTTGCGCAATAAAACAAAAAGCAAAAGTCAATACGGCAGAAACAAACGAAGTAATATTTGTACGATCAACTCTCGATTGACCGTGGCAATGGTGGGAGAGGGGTGGGGAGGGGTGGCTCAGATAAAAAGAATACACACCACATACGAATTGAGCGATAAAAAAGCTATTTATCATTTACCTACGTGAAGTCTTTGAATGTGTCGTCCGTCTTAAGGTAAAATTGGGCACGCGTTACGAGTGAGGGGTAGCAAACATTGCCAGACACGCGCGCGATAGAAGGCGCCAACGAGTGTGGAATTACATTTCGTATTTATATTTTCCTATTTTCGCACGAAGCATGGTCAATAAGCAGCGTGGACAGTAGCAGCAATAATAATTATATAGCAAGCGATTCATCCTGACAGCACAAACCAACAGTGTTAACATCGGAAGTGCTAACTATAACGGTGCTAGCTACGAGTGACAAGGAAGTGACTGAGAGTCACCGCATCGCGTGCTTTCAGATGCGCTTCTGCGGCCATCTGGAATGCGCTTCCTTCCACTGTTAGGAAGCCACTGCAGATATGCGCTTTTAAATCTAGACTGAAACACTAATTTCTTTCCAACCGCTTCTTGCATTTAGTTTGTTGTCCTTCCCCAGCACCTCCGATTAGCACGGTTGGCTTCGTATGGTGCGAAGGAAGATCAACACGTGTATGTTTCACTGAGATATATCGACAGGGACGACACGGCAATGTGGGTTTTCATCCAATTAAGTGATTTGCAGGGCAATTTTGAAAAATTGGAAACTAGACGCTGGTCACGACGCTGCTCAAGCTATTCTCGAATAACGACGTCAGCGGATCTCCCGATGTCGACTGCGACATAGATGGCGCGTGTTCGCGGTCAACACGAACCCCCCCCCCCCCAGCAGTATAAAAGCCTGGGGAGTCTGCACACGGTGAGGGGGGGGGACAATCGAGAGTTGAACCGCGTGAGAAGGGAGCACCGATTTGGTAGGAGGCAGTCACGGAGAGCGACTCACCAGCAAGTCCGGAGTGTTGATGTCGACCTGCTCGATGACCGTGAACTCAGACTTGGCTTTCTGCACGAGGGTCCACGGGCGGTGAAGTTCCACTTTGACCCAGTAGCGGACAAATCCGTATTTGCCTTCGAAGGAGGTAGCAAGAGGTCTGCGTGCGCAGCAGAACGCGACGGGCAGAGAGCGAAACATTAGCGTCTCATTAGCTTCACGTTTGGCACGCGCACACACACACAAAGTGACCAAGGGTGGGTGGAGTTGCGTTGAGTCACACTGGTGCATGTGGGGGCGATGACTTCAGAAATTTAATGTTGATTTGTTTCTTCAGTAACCCTCTGCGTTCAAAGACTAATTGAGTGACTCACACCTCAGATTAAACCACCTATGCCAAACTTTCTCATGGTTTTTTTCTCATGTTTTTTTTTTAAACCCAGAACAAATCCTGTATGCACCTCTTCAGAAGTACCAAAACTACTGTCATATACAGGGAGGTTGATATTCATAAGTAGCACAGTGGTGGTCCATGTACTGCACTTGAAAACCAGCAACCTAAGTTTTTATTCAGGGCAACTGCTCATATAAGTGGCAAGTGGCGTTTGAACTGGTCCAGAGGGCCTCCCTTCACCAACCTCCGCACTGACAGGAAAAGGTAAAATATGATCAAACAATCTTGATTTGATTTCCACTCTTTGGTTTTTCAAAGAACCAAAGAATATGATCAAACAACTCCCATTACCAACATGGTGTGGAGGCCTTTGTCTATCTGGCAGGGGATAGAAAAAAAATGCCTGTAAACTATCATTAGCCTTGAAGCCCATTATGAAAACATGAGCCTTTTTTTTTAAGTTGGACCCTCCGTTTAACATGTTAAGGTTAAACAAGAGCTGGATAATCCCAATGTGTAACAAACATGACGTGGATAACACTGTACGAAACATTGAAATCACTAAAAAAATATATAAGAATAAAAACACAAGGTCGAATGATCCGGTGCCATTAGAATAGCGCAGTCTGACAGTGGCCACCAAATCGCACGCTACCGCTGGCCGCTTCAATTCGTTTGCCGGCAGCATCTCAGACATTCACCACGAGGCCACTAATGCCCGATGGCATCCACCGGCTCAACTCACCGACAAGAGAATTGAACGGAAACTCCTGACAAACTCCCTGCCGTACAAAGCAAGTTGTGAATAGCTAAATCTTTGAGAGTCTGAGCCTCTGAGTGTACAAATCTCGATGTACATTGAATTTATTCCGCACCGTACGTAGCCAACCATACTAAATCGCAATGCATTTCTACGACCTGGACATATGTGAAAAAGCTTTATAGCTCATCAGATTCCTCCAGAGTAAATAAATGTGATTTCCAACAGATGCACCACATAGTCACACTGCTGCCTGCTATGATCAGCAGCAGCAGCAGCATCTCAGACCATCACCAGGTTACGAGTTTTGCAGCTGTTCTCACCGGCTCACCCAACAGCCTCGAGATGAACAGATAAATTGCCGATCAAGTCTTCACCACCGCATTCGTAGCAACGGTACACCACATCCGTTGGATACCCAAAATACTGAAGTATATTTTTATTTTACCAGTTTAGGCCCACTATTGCAGCCAAATACTCTGAAGGCATATCGATTCTAAATGTGGGGATAAACTGGAGGACCCTGAGAGAAATCCACAGGACCATGGGGATAACACACAAACTCCAAACATACAGCCGTCAAGGTCGGGATCGAACCCACGACATCCTGTAGGGAGTTAACATCTTGCCACAGTGGCGCCAAATTCTGGGGGATGTTACTCGGCAGTCGGCAAGACGGGACAGTAAAACGTACCCCTGAGGCAGCTGGAAGCTGAAGGCAAACTCGTGTTTTCCAGCCTGCAAGACGGTGGTTGCTTCTTCACGGTTTTCCACCGCCGTTTCTGCCAAGAAAGAAACGCAACGCGGTTAGAAGCTCTGGAACAACCACTCCCAACGTCAAGGACGACTTGCACGCGACCGTTCTCCCGCAATGGAGGGAGATCCCAATGTGATCGATGGCATTCGCAAACCCACACGCAAGCCGCTGGGCATTGTGACCACGGCAGTGGTCTAGATGGTGTGCAAGGATGTACGGGATGCCAGTTTGTCTAAGCATGTAGAGACTCGGTGGTTAAATGTCCCTCCCCCACCCCTAAAGATGTCCTAGGACCCAATGGGTAAGGGGCCTTTGTCGCTTTTGTGGGCCAATGGACTCACTGGTGCTACCCCGGCTGTCCCTGGGACTTGCTGTTGTTGGTGCTGGGCCCTGGCAGCACCCCCCCCACCACCCATCCCCCTGCCCCCCACCTACAGAAAGTGCCGCAGTGTTGTTATCTCACTCTCCTCTCCCTCCGTTTCCGTCCCGACACAATCCAAACAACGCCTTATACCCTCCTTAACGAAGTGTCCTTTTCGGTTTTGTAAAGCCTCTCGAGATGCGTTTGCTCTCAGACGCTCTATAAATAAAGGTTGTTGTTCACCACGGCATGGATGTGCAGGCTGAGTCTAAGTGCTCGCGTGTTACCGTATTGCAAAGCCTTTCCTTCCAAATGATTTCATAAATACGGAGCTTTTGAAGAATCAAAATATCACCCAATTTAATGGCATTAAAATAAATCTAAAACCCTTAGTTGTTCTGCATTTGAGCTATGACATTTTATTGCTATTATTCCACTTGTTTAACCAGGCAAGCCTTACCGAGTCCCAATATTTTCAGGAGGGTTCTGACATGTATTTGTGGTCGGGTCCAATGGTTGCTCTGCTAATCCCAAATTGAAGAATTTTTGCGGGTAAGTTTTCATCATTGGGATGCTTGGCCAATACCGGTTACACTGAGTCACTTCTCTAAAGGTGTGGCCGAATATTTGGCCGCAAATAGTGTAATGAGTGGCTTTGCACATCAAAAGATGATTTGGCTGATCACCAAGCCACATGCTAAATAGTTACTGATACAAGGCAGCAGCAGACTTGTCGAACCACAAATCAAACTCTTGCCACTCCACGAAAGTCTCGACATAACGAGACAAATCACTGCATAAGAATACTCAATTTTAACATTGAAAAAAAGGCCAAGGTGCAGCCCTGCAATTGCTTGCACATGCCACTGTTGTCTGAAGAGCCTATACTAAAAAGGGAGGTCTAGACAACCCCTTTGAGTATTTGGTGTAATCTTCCATGCTGGTCAGACCATCTGGTCAGAACATCTGGTCAGACGCCCAGCCGGGGTGGAACGCCCACTCTTTTTTTACCCCACCAAATGCAATATGCGGATTGACTAGCTTGGATGTATCCATTTATAATGCTTGGTAGACAAGAGTGGGGGGGGGGTAGGTGATGCTAGACCATACCAAGGTTTGACAAGTTGCACTTACCAATATGTATTACAAATACATCATCAATAACATGTCAAATTTGCCCCTTCTCATTCCACACTGCTGCCCCATGATGCAGCACAACGCTGCGCTCACGCGGATGGTAATGGACAATAATCACATTGCCGTTTAAAAATATCCATGGATAATTGCCTAATATGTTCCGCTCCTGTTCGCGCATATCGGTTTTCCACGCAAACAATAGAAACAACCGTGCCCCTTTCGCAATATTCCGTGGCGATGAATTCACGTGTTTGTCCGAGTTGTCGTGAGCCATTGGGCAACTGCCGATAGTTGGGATTCGTCGCGTGACAAAAAAAATTGGGGAAAAATTCGGTCGATCGCGAGCATTTGGGAGAAAACGTTCAGCCGAGCGGGAGCGGTGGTTATTGATGGAAGCCGCTGCTGCTCCCTTTTTTTGTGTTGTTAGCCGGCTGGATGTGGAACAGAGCGGTCGTAACCGGTCCGAAGCGGTTTTCCAACACAGCCAAGGAATTGCCTGCATAGGAGCGTGCGCGTAATGCCATGCGGTGACGCCACCGCCGCACCCTCTGCATTGGCACTCGGCGGAAGGGCAGCAGCGGCAGTAACGGCACGGATTTGCTTCGGGCATTTGCGGAGCATGAAATGTAAAAAAACACTATTCTGACATTCTGTAAAAAGCCAACTCTTTGTTAGGTGCTCGACCTACTTTATAATATTTATCCTGTTCCAAAAGGAGACAAAATGAACCCCCCCGCCCCCCATGCTGCACTTGCCATAATGGTTTGTATCTTACGGGAAATTTATGGTGGCGGCTTTCGATTAATGGCTAAACTGTGATGCGCAAGAGCGGAACAAGCAACAACAAAAATGACAGATTGAAAGCGGGAGAGCATCGCCGTTCGATGCAAATCGCATTGCACTACACGAGTACGGAATGTATCCTGGGCATATAGAAATTAACCCGTAAAAACAAAGTTTTTCACTATAAACCCTTTATATGCGTGGCGGCTAGAGTCCTCTCGTCCTCTGGCGTGAGATGGCTGCCACCTATGGGTCAGATGATTGCAGCGCAAGCATTAAGCAATTGGTAATTAAATATATTTTTGTCCTTAAAAGTGTAAAATTTTGGAAAAAAATGTTCACGAACATTAATTGTCACGCACAACGAGTCTGTGTGGAAAATGTCAGCTCGATTGGATCACAGGAAGTGGGTTAAAAAACGACCGAAAGATTTGCACGGTCGTAAGCGCGCAAGCAAGCACGCAAGCACGCAAGCAAGCGAACTTAATATAAAGGATATAAAAAAAGGTAAAGCCATTGGCCGACCAGAGGAAATCCGCTTGTGTCAGTTCAGCGAATAGTCGGGCCTTAACTCGGTTTGCCAACGGGGGCAATTTAAAAAACCCACACAAGTCAAGGTGAACTGCAAAACACTAACAAATTAAGCATTCGTGCCGCACAACACAAGCGGGGTGGGGACGCTGCACCGACGGCAGAATTAGCGCGTGTTGCTCATGTGTTAATTTTACAAGAGTGCAGCAAGTGTGTGCTTCGTCAGCGAGGGCAAGGGTTCAGGCTAGCCTTGGCCTCGAGCTTAAAAAAAAAACCAACTTGAACTTGAATGGTCACCAGCTGAGAAGCTGAGCGATATGCGAGTGGTGTTAATGTGTGCCCAGCAGAATTAATAGCAGGCAAGTTGTGGAACACACACCTGTGGACAGGTGCATGATACACGTTTGATGCAATTTATCTTTCGCTCACTGATAAACATCAGGGCGCCGTGGTGGTGAGATGTTAACCATCTCGCCTGGTATACACAGGAGGGCGTGGGTTCGATCCCAACCTTGACGCCTGCTGTATATTTAGGAGTTTGCAGGTTCTCCCCGTAGATTTTTCCCCTCCACATTTTATAAACATGCGTTGAGCATTTTGGCTGCTATGAATTTCCACGAGAAAAGCCACTGCTTATTGGGCTATCATTTGTGAAAGCCAGGTCACTTCTGTAAACGAGCTACATAGCTCAGTGGGCCTTACCTCGTAAAATTAGAGTTTAGTTTATTATCAATCATCAAATATCAATCCACTGCGAGATGAAGGCCTCCAACAAGCAGCAGCAATCTCAAGATGGAGCACAATGCAATCATCCACACAGAAAAAAAACCTTGTTTTACATCAGTGTGGTATTCGGTACTGGAATACGACAATTGCAAGTGGAATGTCACGTGGTAGACCTCGTTATAGCCACCCCTGCAAATTGGTGCCTTCATTTCGACAGTGGAAGTTGCGTCGGTCTAACGCAAGGCTGGCATCAATGCTTTGCACCACCACACATTAAATCACACGTGAGAATAATCTCACAGCTGTTGGGGTGGGGGGAGTGTTGAATACAAGCCACGCGTTACAGTGCAACCCCATTAATTATGTCATCTAAGAATGTCCTTAACCTCGGTCATTGTACACATGCGTACCTTGAACAGATTAATTAACACGTTTTTTTTATACCTTTAACCAACTGGGAACCCGGCATCGGGACAAGACGTCTTCGGCACAGGAGCCTTGGAAGTAAAGCACATGGTGTTGGAATCGTTAAGCTCACTAACAACACTGCCATTAGAAATGAGGCATTAGACCCGGGGTTGCAACTTGGGGAGTTCCCTCCGACAGGACGCAGCAGGTCAAGGCTGATGCTTGGCACTGTGGAATGGCCACCAAGGCAGGCAGGCAAGCAAGACCTCCCAATCAACACCCCCCCCCACCGAATATTTGTGAAGCACCAACAATTGAAACGGATTTGTTATTATTGTACAACTTTTTAAAAAATCGGGCGAGATGAAATCAACGAATTCTGAGACAACTGGTCGACATTTACGAACGAAAAGGATGACTTTTGAACGGAGCAGGGGCATTTTCCCACGAGTGGTAATTTCAGGCTCACAACAAACCAGACCAATATCCGAGCTCCATCAAAGCTCCATCAGTATTTCTCTTCTTGGTTCTTTCGGTAAAGTCACGTAGAAAGAAAATTATAAAAATAAAACATAATAAAATACAATTCTCACGACGTTTCGGCCACAACGCAAGCATCCGTCCTCAGGTGAAGAACAGGTCT
>CM025614.2:1845871-1856989 GCA_014621495.2 Entosphenus tridentatus
TCAGCCAGCTGACTAGCCAGTCAGCCCACCAGCCAGCCAGCTGACCAACCAGTCAGCCAGCCAGCCAGCCCACCAGCCAGACATTCAGCCCACCCGCTCGATCAAGCTGGTCAGGAGCGCGACAAGCGAGGCGCGTTTTCTGCTCGAGTGCGTGACGTTCCCACGGGCGTGAGGACGCGCAGGACGCGGGCTCGGGCCTCGCTGTTCTGGCGCTTTCCGCTCCTGCTCTGCAGGAATGAAAACACGCGCCGCTCCCATTCCCTGCGCGCCCGCCGTTGCAAAACAAAGCGAGCGCACGCGCTGAGCAAAGCGAGCGGGCATTACGGGGACCACCATGGAGACATTCGCACGAGTGAGCGACGGCAAAGGTGCAGCCCTGCAATGGCTGGCTCGTGCCACTGCCGGCTCTCGAGGGCGGTGAATCGCGGTCCGCGGTCTGCGGGGCACTGTGGCAGATGCTCTGATTAATCAGCAGTCGATTTAACTTGTAATCGTGTTCTTGGCGTACGGTGCTGCGCGAATTTCCCTTTGAGGGCTGGCCGTGAGTGATCTGCGGGTCCAAAAACGTCGGGAAGGGCTGCTCTAAAGGGTATTTGGCCTCCTCTTCCACAGTGGCCATATGTCTTCCAAGAGGTGGTCGTACGCACACTTTACGACTGTACATCTGTGAAAAGAGCTTCCTAGCTCATCGGATTGCTCCAGTATAAATACATAAATATGCGGATTCTGACCTCCCGATGAACTCGCCGCGGCGAACCCATTTGTCCCGCTGTGTTGGAGAGAGGTGGGAGAGGATTTAACAACAACAACAACCGCTTTTGCACTGTTGCGAGCGCAACTGCCGCGCCGTGCGTGGAGCGCGCGCAGACAGAATTCCCGGTGTCTTTCCTGCGCCAAGCGCACGGCAAGTTTGCGTGAACTAAACGTCCCCGTGCAAAACTAGCGAGCCGCGTGTGCGCGATACGCTTTGGGAGTTGCGCCAAACTAACGCCGCCCGGTCCGCGCGCCAGGGAAGCGGTCCGAGTGGAATGATCGCGATGTGGGTCCATCGATTGGTTCGGGTGTCCGCGCGAGAGGAGGAAGAGGTCACTGCTCTGACAGAGCAACACAAGTCCCGTCCTGTGGAGTTGACCGCCGGCGCAGTTTTATTTACTTTTGTTTTACTTACCGGGTAGGGCCCACTCGGGTATCTCGCGCTTTGTTCAGAAGCGAACTGGCCGCAAGAGATGGCCACAAGAGGACGTCAACGACTGTTGAGATCACAGGATCGTGAGAGGTGCCGACGGCTTGGGTAGGCCTTCATCCAGCAGTGGATCGATCATGGTTGTTGACAATGAGGACATTTAGTTCAGATTAGGTCTCATATCATCAGATCCTATATTTTTGTTTTACATGCCTATTTGACCTGAGTACGAATGCTCGGAAACCAAAACACAACACCTGGATACGTCCCTTGTGAGCAGTGCAATGGGTTAACTTACCAGGGTATCGACTTTACGTGACAAATCTTCTTAATTGGCAGTGTCGGGTGGTGGCGGGTTTAACGACACATTTATATTTACGCGCTATAACCGAAAAACACCCTATATTTTTGGATGATATTGGTCGCGAAAGCCTACCTACGTGTTAAACCAATCTAAATAATTTCAACGAATGACCACCAGGGGGCGACAGGGCTACGCCGTGTCGCTGGCTATTTTCTGACCTTTCTTTAACGAGTGATGCGCTGCCGTGCCCGTTACGGGGTGAGCGCCCTGGACTTGCCAGCCCAGAGGTCGCCGGTTCGAACTCCCAGGAGGGCCGTTTAAATAACGGGGCGAGTTTCGTTAAATCTCCGCGGCCAACAGGACACATGAGCACACTTCAGGCTCGCTGTGGTGGGGGTAAAGTGTCGGTCCTCCCACTTCTTCCAATATATAAGAAGAGGCTGTACCATTATTAACAATAACACAGCAGTGGCGTTAAAGTGTTAAAGCATCAAATAGACGCTCTGCTAATATGTGATTTGTCTTTGAAACTGATTGGCTCACACCAGAGACGGCGTTATTTATGGCCTCACCAACGAAAGGCGAACAGGGGCCCTTTCAATATATCCGGCCAGCGTGCAAGAGGTCAAACACACTCCAGATGGGCTCTCTGCAGCTGCCCCTCTAGTGGAAGCCCTTCCAACAACAGTGGCGTTGAGCGATCAATTGCAGTGCTGTACCTTTATCTTTTTTTAAATGTTTGTTATCAAACATTCAGCATATCACACACGTGTCTCTATTTCTTTCATGGGTTTCTTATAGTACACCGTGGCCAGTTTATTTTCCCGTTTTGCAGTATCCCACAATGTTTCTCTTCACGTGCGTGTGTCAGACGTCCCCGCCGCGTTGGTAACGTTATGTCGGGTGGTGGCGGGTTTAACGACACATTTATATATTTACGCAATTTAACCCAAAAACGTATATTATGGATGATATGGTGATAATGAGTGATACTTTAGTTATCTGTTCAACGGTAATGCCTGGGTCATTACCCTAAAATAAATTGTTTGCATTTTGCAGAAAAAAGGTTTGTAATAACTAAATAAAAACTTTATAAATACTTTCTTTATTTACCCAGAAAATCCGCAGACTATCTTTGCAGGAGGGTCATGCTTCGGGATGTTTGGCCACACCAAGACCATTCGACGTGGGTTTATTTTTTTAGCTTTTCGATGTGAGACCAGAGAACGCGGAGGAAACTCATGCAGAGACAGGTGGGGGGGTGGGGGGGGGGTCCCGTGGGCCAGCGCGCGCCACTCTGCGTTCGCCCGAGTCCAGACACCCATCGTGCCCGTCACCAATTCGACGCAATTTTATCTCGGGACCGTGTTGACTCTCGCTTCGTGGTTGCATCCTTGCCGAATCGAATTTAATCATTCGCTCAGCAGCCCTTATCAACATTTTGTCCGTCGCAAGGTCCGTTGTGTTTGCAGTGACCAAAATGGGACCTTTTTGCCAGTATCAAAATGTGAACAATATAAGAATTGGTTTTACCCTCTCTGGCAATAAAACAGATTTTCAAACACCAACTATAAACCTTTTGCAAGGAATCACACCTGCAACAGCCACACGTACTTGTGGTGAACATGAAAAAAAAAACATGCTCTGATAATAATCAAGGCATTGTCTTTGAAACTGATTGGCCTACACCAGAGACAGCCTATTTGTGTAGCTGCTCAACCCCGAGCTATAAATGCTCTGATAGTGGAACTGTTTTCGTGCTGTTCGCCTTTTGGCACTCGCTTGTGTGGCACTGGCGAGTGAACGCTCCGTTCCGTTCACGTGGGCAGCTGGGGCCACGTCACGCGCGTTCTCTATCTGGCAAAATTTGGAACCTATTATCAACAAGGGACATTGTGTAAATGTATTATGGGGCGGTTTGCGCGGTGGAGCGAGCTACTCTATGAACTGATTCACGTCCATGGCTAACATCAGCGGTGAGTGATTTGCCCTCTGCACCACTGCACGCCACTCCTCCCCACGTCACCAATTCGCACTGATCTGCGCGGTGAGGTATGGTCAAACCCCCCCCCCCTCACCCATGGCTAAGATGGTGTGGGGAGGCCCTCATCCGTTGGTGATTTTGAGAATGGCTCTAATTATGATTGTCACTGGTACACGCACAGCATGACGTGTGACTGTAGCGCTGCCATACAACACAAACCTTGGCGCCGTGATGCCAATGCTACGGAGCAAGTTTGGCGGATTGTACTCTACCAGGGCGGATTGTGGCGAAGCTTTGAATCTTCAGATCGAGTCGGCGCATTATGCGTGGCGATGGTTAAATCAAGAGGCCGCCAATTTCTTACCGAGCGATTCCTAATATCGCTCACACCTCCACCTACCCTGCTGCCATCGTGCGTGGTGAAATCAGAGTTGCAATGGGTGAGGATGATAACGACGACGACGATGATTATGATGACGATACGTTGTTCACGCCTGCAATGACTAAATCGGGTCGAGTACAAAGCACATGCAGAACGCAAATGGTTATTCGCGGCCTCAATTAAAACCCACCAGTTAACCCGCGCGATATTGTCCGTGATGATGAACGGCCGTGTTAATTGTGAACAACTACGTTTCTCCTCGCTTCTTGCACCGACGTGAATTTTCACAAATATCTTGGTTCGCAAGAGAGAGATAAAAGAAAGAGAGAGTGAGAGAGAGTGGAGACGCTGGAAAGGTGGCGTATTCATATATGCCACGTAAAGCAGAGACGTAAGCGCATTTCGTGAATACATCACAGAGGGCCGCATGATGTCAGCCTATTAGGGCTTGGAGTTGGCCATAAATCACCAGAATATCACGTCAGTTCGGCCCGGGACGAGAGAGGAGCTTCCACCGTCGGACACTCGGAGACTCTCGCGCCCGTCTGGCAAGGTCATTAATCTCGGCGTAAACTCGAGAGAGGCACCGATGCTGCGCTGCGCCTTGAGTGACGCCTCCTTTGTGAGACCCTGACTGCGGTATATTTCATTTGCGTGCCTCGAACCGACTCAAAATGCGTGGCCCTGTTTATCACGCCCGCCTCATTACCCCCCCACCCACCAACCCACCACACTCCCGCCCCACCAACCCCCCGCCCCCGCAAACTCCTCTTCCCCCCCCCGAGCCCCGTTGGCTTGTAGCGATTTAAATAGAATGCGTTTTTTTATTGCATCGACATCTCGCTGCTGTGTTGAGTAGCCCCGTTGGGACAGAGGGGAGGCCGAGTGCTACGCGCTTGGTAGAAATCGTGTGCGGGTACTGATTGCGGGCCGATCCCGGATCAATCGCGTTGTAGGACCGGACCTGAGTCTACCTTTGCCTACTTGTCCTGCTGCAGAATAAATGCGTGAGCTCGCCTCTGTAGCATATAGAGCCATCTCGCTCGTGATATTTCGATAGCCTATTAAAAGTCAAATGGGACATTTCAAATCAATGGGACATCTATAAATGGATCACCCCGTGTACCCGTTCATGTCTACAAATGTAGGTGCAGGATACAGGCTACAACAACAACAAAAACCCCATGGCGGTAACACTACTAATAATGACAATAACAGCGACAGAATGATTCGTCAGTAATTATAGATATGTACGTTGAACTTCTTTCACGCCGTACGTAGCCATCCGTGCTAATCGGAGGGACAACAAACTAATGCAACGGGGTTTCAACATAAAAATTATTTAACAGTTCACAGCTTCAGTGGATTCCTAATGTGGGAAGGAAGAACGTACCAGACGGCCGCAGAAACGCATCTGAAAGCGCTGCAAGGCAATTGCTGTAATGCTTGATCATCATCACCATCATTATCGTCTTAACAGCGAACGTCACTACTTCTGGCAGGAGTTTAGCATGGCAGAGAGTTGGTCAGGAGTGTTTCTGATTGAATGTTCTGTGAATGTTCACGCCGGGGTTGGCACGTGAGCCACCAGCGGACGGCTTCGGGAACTCGCGACCTGAAATTCTGGCTGTGCAGAGAATAATCAAAGCGTGCCAGTGGTCGAAGTCCTGTGGTCCGTGGCTCGAGATTGACATAGACTCGCGTGGAGATGCATGGGCTCGCATAGACACCCGCGACTCGCCAAAGAGACCCTGCATACGTCGACTTAGGCGATGAAAAGCGGACAGCGGTGCGCGAAGCCTCATTAGGCGGTCCACGATTCCAGATCGGTTGGTCGAGCGCCGTCACACCGCGGGCTATTCTTAATTGTCAATTGTCAGCGCACGGATGTAAATGCGCGTCCGTTTGATTTGAGAAAGTAAATTTGGGAGTTGATCAATACCGCCTCACCCCTCCCCCTCTCCGCCCCCCCCCCGCCTCCTTTGCCCTCCCCACCACGTGTGGAGGAATGCGAGCAGAGTGCACGGCGGGAGGTGCCTCCGCCTCAAAAGGACCACGCTGAGTTCTTGAGACCCACGGCAAAGTTTTCCTCTGAAAAGGGGGACGTCTCGTCCCCTTCGTAATGCCCCCCCCTCCCCAGCCGCTCTGTCTAAGCCACGGCTCGCTCCTCGCTCTGCCCAGGCCCTTTCATCTGTCCGGCTCGTCCCTGTCCCCCTGTCACCCCCCCCACTCCCATACCTCCTGTGTCCCCTACGCCCCCCCCCCGTGCGATCCTTGTCTCCGGTTCGCATGGATGCCCTCGTCACGCCGATCCTTTGTTGCATGCTGCGAGCGCCACTCCACGCTCCACGCTTTGATGATGATGATGGCAAATTTATTTATTTAGTTGCTTACTTATTCACTCTTTAATTGACAGTGCTGCATGGGTTAGACTGGGGTGTGGGGCAGTCTTCACTCACGGTTGAATGTTAAAGACAATTTAAGCAGAACCCACGATATGTCCTCCCTAGAAACATCTATTTGTCCACGGCTCAATGGATTTTCAGATCGGTTTTTATTTTTTTATTTGAAGACACAACGGAATTTTTGCTTTTACATTATTTTAATGTTAACTACCTCGCCTGGTATACAGGAGGTTGTGGGTTCAATCCCTACCCTGACGCCTGCTGTATATTTGGAGTTTGCGTGTTTTCTCCGTGGTCGCGTGGATTTTTCTCTGGGTCCTCCGGTTTCCCCCTCCCCCCCTCCACATTTCGAATCAACACGCGTTGAGAATACTTGACCGCTTTACATTTCCACAAGATAAGTCACTTCGCTGAGCTACCATTTGTGATATCCCGGTCCCGCTTCTGAAAAAAAGAGCTACATAGCTCAGTGGAGCTTATCTAGTGAAATACATTTTTACAAAAAGTTTTAGTTTATAGCTGTATACAGTTGCATCGTCTCTACGCCGCGCCCTCGATTGATCTGCATGCCGCTCGTCACCGTGGAGAGATGTGGGGCTTTGCATTCCAGCCTGTGCAGCTTTCAGCGTCTCTTGTGATGAGCGGGGCGAGGTGGGAGTGGAGGGTGCAGGGAGACGGCTATTTATCATCGGTTTAAACCCTAATACATAACTGCAAACTGTATTTGGTGCAACCGAGGTGCTCTTACTTCGCGGGGCAAAGTTTGTTTACCATTTTGTAGGTCAGGAAGTCGGATCAGTGGGGTGCATGAAGAAGTCGCTCCGTAGAATGATGGAGGTGGTGGGTGGGAGGGGGGGGGGAGCTATTACATGGCCCCACCTTTAAACAAGGTTATGCTACAAGGTTGTAATGAATGGCTTCTCTTTCCAGCACCAAAGTGATTTAGGTTGTTGCGATTCTCAACGAGCGCGGTGGGAGGGCGTAAGCCAGCTGGCACTTGTTTCGGAGGTGAGCTTGGCACGGGGGGACCGGCTGGGAGCTGTGGCCGCGCGACGCAGAAGACGGAGCGCGGGGAGGGGGGCGGGGGGGGGCATTGAGTAGACGCAGACTTTGAATCGAGAGAGGGGACACGCGCAGGTTGAATGAATCGTCAGCATGTTAAGACAGGTAAGTGGGCCCAGGGTCAGACATAATTCAGAACAAGTTATTTATATTTCGATTTATGATGCTGTTATGATGCTGCTAATCCTGCATAATGCACGGGCATAATACGACTTTAAACCCCCCGCCCACCTCCTACGCATTTCACAAGTAGTACTCATCGCATATCTGCATTTCCCATAAATATGATAAATTCCTCTTGATATGCAAATTATTTTGGCTAGGCTCTCTTCTCCCTCCAACCCAGCTTAAATAGATGCTCCAAACCTGGGGTGTTTCATTCAGACTCTGTCTTCTCGATAGACCTGTTCGTGAGAATTATTTTATGATGTTTTATTTTATTATTTCCATTCTACGTGACTTTACCGAAAGAACCAAGAAGAAGTTATTTATAGTGGAGGAATCCGATGCGCCGTGCAGATCTTTTTTCACAGATGTTCCAGTAATTTCACAGACGTCCAGGACGCTCGTCGCAACAAGCTGGGATGATGATGGGACTGCGGTCGAGACTTGGGACGGTGTGACAGCCAAAGGAGAGAAAGCGCAAACGCGTCACGTCCGCCGACGGGACGGAGCGGTCAAATGGGCTCGCTTTGCGGGATCGAGGTGGGATTATCACGTCGCAGGAGGCGTTTAATCCAGCAGCGGATTGATGAGAGATGGTGAAGAATAAGAAGAAGGATATGCAGGGGCGCCATGCAGCGCTGCGCTCTTTAATTCCAGGCCGGGTGACCCCGGGGTCAGTTCGCGGGGGGCGCTGGGGGTGGATTTGTCATTCGGGGAGCGTTGGTTGCTGTTGGCGGCCACTGGTGGTGGGATGAGGCGGCTACGGGCAGAAGATCATTGAGATTGCCAGATATTTTTTCATTTTCATACATTTCCACGTGAGGATAAGCCACTTTGTTGAGCTATTATTTGTGGCCAAGTCGCTTCTGAAAAAGATAATCGCTCAGTGGGCTTTACCTGGTAAGATAAACAATAAATAATTGTATTTTATTAGTCTGTTTTGTGAATGATTTGTTTAGCTTTCCCATACTTTGCACTCCCGTCGTGTTTTTGTATTGTTTGTTGTTGTAACTTTCTCACCTGCCCCTACTCGATACCTGTGAAAAAAAGCTTTATAGCTCATCGGATTCCTCCTGCGGTACAAATAAACATTCTGATTCTGGTAACGCGTCCTTATCACCACCCCCCGCCACCCCATTCCGCACCCCCAGTGCGTGCGAAGCACTCTCTCCTGCCCTCTTCGCTGCTGTTATTCGTCCAAATTTGCCACATTTGTTACATTACTCGCGAATGACTTAATCGAGGGGAAAACAATTGCAACATTGCCCCCATTACTGGCAGCCTAATGACAATTCGCAGGCTATTTCGGCGTCCACCTTTGCTGCAAAGAGACAGCTGCCACATGGGGCGGGGTGGGGGGTGGGGTCCCCTAGGCTCGTCGTCTGCACCAGGGGCATAGGACATGTGATGATGCGAGGAGATTTGCTTTGCCGAGGCATTTAAGCGCACGCCACGCGTCCTATGATCAAGCGCCACCACCACCACCACCATCATCATCACCCATGATCATTCCACTGCAGGGTGAGAGCCTTCCCCAAGCGGACGCAATTCTTCGCAGTTTCGCGACGCAGAGATCCATTTAGCTCCTGCAAACGACCTGATTTCATCGCTCCATCTCCCCTTCGGAGGTATTTACCCTCCATCGTTAAGTCCCGACCACCGGTCGACCATCCACGCCAGCGACATGTCCTGCACAAGGCCACTTTATCTTCTTGGTTCTTTCGGTAAAGTCGCGTAGAAGGGAAGTAATAAAATAATAAAAATAAAACATAATAAAATAATTATCACGACGTTTCGGCCACAACGCAAGCAGCCGTCCTCAGGTGAAAACCAGGTCTGTCTACGTGACTTTACCGAAAGAACCAAGAAGATGAATCCCTGCAGTCACGAAAGCTTTAAATCGAAATTTAAGGCCACTTTACTTTGTTTAACAAGTAAAAAAGTCACGTCTTGAACCCGTAGCTGGTCTCTAACCCGCGAGTTCCGTGTCCTGTTTCCGGGCGGCCTGACGTCGCTTCGCTATTTTTGAACGTTTCCTCCGGCTCCCGATCCCGATACCGTTCCATCACCCGTGCTTGCTCGCAGCAGGTGGCGTGGCAGTGCGGCGCATTTGCTTTCATTCGGCGAAGATAAAACCACACGACACCCATCATCGCGCAGCTTGTCACACGTGCAACGGTTTACAGCGACGGCATGGACAGCAGTAAATCACGCACGTCGTTCGTGCGCACGGTCGCATACATTACCTTTTGCTGCGCTTAGATGTCCCTTTGTCGAAATGCAAGCGCATTCAAAGCGTGCCCGATCTAGTCCGAGGCCAAGCAGGTTCGAGCCTGGATAGTGCTCGGATGTGCGACCACCGCCACAACCACCGTGCATCACGGGGGCGTTGTGGGTGGCCGTGGGCAGTGGAGCAAAATCATATGTCGTGTTGTACTGTACTATGCTCCCATGTCTACGCTCCTTTTCTTCGCTGTACACCGCGTGGTGGTGAGGAATGGCCAGATAACTCTCGGCGTCGGAAGGCCCCCTAACCCAGCCGTGGATTGGCGTCGTGTAGAACATATGGAGTGGCACGTGCGTGCTCGAACGCAGAGAGTGCACGCTTCAGTCGGCACGTTTGAGGGCCACTTTTGACCATGGGCGTTTGTTCATGGGGAAAGTAGAAAAACAATGCAATCAGTCGTAGTTTAGGCTACTTTGAATGCCTTTGTATTTGAGCTTATGTTCCAAAATTAAGCTCAAGTAATGCAATTAGTTTTGAACTATCACACTGGAACAGACGTGTCTTACTTTTCCCTAATTACCGAATGCAAATTATTTATCAAGCCTGAAATGAAAACACTTTGAGGGCATGCGTACAAAAACGTAAATTCCAAACAATCAGCGGTGTAACTCAAATTGCTGTTTGTGAAACTGCGCAGAATCTTGCGCACGCATTAAGTGGCCTAATTGAAATATGCAAACGAGGTGGAGTCATTTGAAAAAAATTATATATCTGTTGCTTTGGGCGATAGAGCGCTTGGTTTGAAACCGCGAATCTCGAAAATCTTTTTTGCGGACGTAGCGTTGGGAAGGGTTTGTAAGCGTCACCGAATTTATCATCGAACATTTTTTGTTGTCGACCGCTGATAGCCCGGGAGGTGGCACGTGGCTCGAGGCTGCGGTCATCGCGAGGGGTATACACGATGTGGTGTGCCGCGTGCGACAATATTTTAAATTTGAGTCGCTGACCCGGGCAACCCAGCAGTAATTCTGATGAACAAACCCGAATCTGCTGATGAGACCGCGAAGGTCAAAACCAAGAACGGTGGTTTGCTTGTTTTGGACAATTGCTGCCGGATAATATTGGTATGGAAATGTCGTTGGCTCTGGGTTAATAAATGTGTGTGCACTTGTATGTGTGGAGTGTTAGTGTAGCGGTTAACGTGCTGCGTTACGAACCCGGCGACCTGAGTTCGATTCCCGCTCACGGCTAACACTGGTGGCGATGATCTAAACCGGTCCTGGGCCCTCCCCTAGGTCGACTTAGCCTCAAATAAGTACCTGGGTGAGGTGTGTAAATATAACCACTCGGGAAACAAAGACGGCCGGCCGTGATGCTGGCCACCCACCCCCTCGTGTGCCATGCCA
>CM025614.2:1869966-1886708 GCA_014621495.2 Entosphenus tridentatus
AAACGCTGAGGAATATGGGCCATTAATTATGGAAGACCGCGTGTGCTTTATTCCTCTCTGACCAAATATGCTCGAGGGAAATTTCAAAATAAATTGTAGCCGCATGCACGCCCCTCTGTAACACGTAGCATCGTGTGTTTACACTTTTAACTATATATATACACAGGCGTGTGCAATATGACTTATTTAATTTATTCTCTCGCCGAGTTATTAATTTCGTGTCAAAGAATGCACGCAACGCGAAGAGTCGCGCTTTCCCGTCGTTGAGCAAAAGATTGCTCTTGTAACTTTATTCCCGTCCGCAATATAATCACCCCCCCCCCGCCTTTTCCCCAAATTGTCTCCGCGAAAAAATGACTTTCCGCACGCAGCGAGCAGTAGTTGCTGCCACGTCCGCCCGTTAAAGAAAGAAAAAAGAGGTCTCAATTTAAAGCTTTCGTGACTGCAGGGATTCATCTTCTTGGTTCTTTCGGTAAAGTCACGTAGGTGAAAATACAAATAACTAAATTTATTTAATTAAAATTTTGATTTAAAGCTTTCGTGACTGCAGGGATTCATCTTCTTGGTTCTTTCGGTAAAGTCACGTAGAAGGGAAGAAGAACAGGTCTGTCGACAGACCTGTTCTTCACCTGAGGACGGCTGTTTGCGTTGTGGCCGAAACGTCGTGAGAATTGTATTTTTTAATGTTTTATTTATTATTATTAAATTATTTCCCTTCTACCTGACTTTACCGAAAGAACCAAGACGAAAAAAGAGGTCGTTCAACAATATGCGTTCTATTTTGGCCGCGGAGGCTGGCGCAGGAGAGACGACAGTTATGAATGGCCTGTGAAGGACCTAACAGGGGGGGGGGGCGCCAGACATATTCATGGAGACGCGGCTACTCCCGTATCTGGGTCAGCCGCCCTGGACTGCGACGGAACACGTGAGTGGAGGCATGGGCGCACCGCGGGCACACGAGACGCGACCCCATTTCGCGGCCATTTAATTGCACCACGTCGTAGATTTATGATGAAAAGATACATATTTTGTAGCAAAAAATTGAAAACAAACGTGAACTAAAAATGTAAAGGCGCGGCACCGCAAATTGTTCGCTCACGCCGCCGCTGGCGGAAGGGCCCTCCAAGAGAGTGAGCTCGAGAGAAAGCCCTTTCAGAGGGTATTTGGCCTACTTTTTCAGACGTCACCGTGAAAGAGGCAGAAGCACCCCACACTTTATCCCACCACACGTGACCTGCCGATTAACTAACCGTGGGATACCGACTAACACTGCTTGGTGGGCAGAACGCGTGGGTGGTAAAAGACATTCGCCTATTTTTCGATTTAAAGCTTTCGTGACTGCAGGGATTCATCTTCTTGGTTCTTTCGGTAAAGTCACGTAGAAGGGAAGTAATAAAATAATAAAAAATAATAAAAATAAATCATAATAAAATATTTGTATTATGTTTTATTTTTATTAATACAACATAATAAAATACTTTTATTATGTTTTATTAATAAAAATAAAACATAATAAAAAAATTTTATTATGATTTATTTTTATTATTTTTTATTATTTTATTACTTCCCTTCTACGTGACTTTACCGAAAGAACCAAGAAGACATTCGCCTATTATTTCAACTGCCCCGCCGGGTCATCTAACCGGTGACCTCTGGGCGGAAAGTCCCGTGCCCTCACCGAACATACCGGGGCAGCAACGATCGTGAGGACGAACGCTGGATTAGCGCCGCGCGCAATTCTCACGTCTCTCTCCCCGCGAAAGTCGCGCTGCGCCACGTCACTCGAACGACAGCCAGAGACGCGGCAACACCGACATGGGCTGGCCGGCAGGTGGCCGATGAACTGCGATGGACCGGTTGTCGGTTTCGCATCTCTCTATTTTTTTTTACGATCAGTGGAAACAAAGTGCTCGGTGTAGTCGGCACTTTGCTTCGTTCATCATTTCGTATTTTTTAAAATCCTTTATATTAAGTTCACTTGCTTGCTTACGACCGTGCAAATCTTTTGGTCGTTTTTTAACCCACTTCCCGTGATCCAATCGAGCTTACATTTTCCACACAGACTCGTTGTGCGTGACAATTAATGTTCGTGAACATTTTTTTCCTAAATTTTACACTTTTAAGGACAAAAATATTATATTTAATTACCAATTGCTTAATGCTGCCATGCAATCATCTGACCCATAGGTGGCAGCCATCTCAAGCCAGAGGACGAGAGGACTCTAGCCGCCACGCATATAAAGGATTTATAGTGAAAAACTTTGTTTTTACGGGTTATCTTATTTTAAATAATAACTTTGCTTTATGTAAACCCCCACCTCTCGCTCACTCTCTCGCTCTCTCTCGTTCTGCACGCAGCCCTTCTCGCAGTCCGACGGCCTCCGACGGGCACGTGACTTCCACTGCGACCAGGCGCCCCCCCCCATTACCCCATACCTATTCACCATATCACTGTGAGCTACCCTAATTGCTACCACTCATAACCCTTGTAAAGCGCCTTGGATAAGAGCGCTCTATATAAATATAAGATGAGAAGATGGCGTCGTGCACGTCGCTAAGGACGCCACGTTGACTGCCGCGTGGCATACTCTTTCACACGATGCTATGATGGTTGTTGTTGTTATTATCGGGAGGCCAGAGCACTCGTCAAACGTTGTAGTTTTTTTGCAGCAGACCAAAGTGTGAACGGTGAATAACTTCTCGACTCCCCCCCGAATCGACGAGCGAGTAACCTCCCCCCCACCCACCTCACCTATTTTCGTACGCTCGTGTTCACTCTAATTGAGCGAACAATCTAAGCATTTTAGCGCCTATTGATCCGACAACACTTTACACGAGCTCGCCAGTTTCGCCCCCTCCCACCCCACAATCTCGCTGCCACCTTCGCCGCTTTGGCGTTCGGCGAGAGGGGAACCGGGGGGCGGTACCCCCCGCCGGCCGCCACTTGGATGCCCGCGACGACTTCGCTCCACGCGTCGTCCGTTTAGCACCGTCGGCTGCGTCGGCTGCATCGGTCGTTCTAGATTTGAAGCTTTCGTGACTGCAAGGATTCATATTCTTAGGTGTTTTCGGTAAAGTCACGTAGGTAATTTTTTTTTAATTAAAGTAAAATAAAAACAATAAAAAATAAATTACGACGTTTCGGAGGCAACACAAGCTTCCGTCTTCAGGTGGAACAGTCACAGCGCGATAGCTGTACCTCTTGAAACAGCTATCACTTGATACAGCTATCACTTGATACAGCTATCGTGCTGTGACTGTTCCACCTGAAGACGGAAGCTTGTGTTGCCTCCGAAACGTCGTGATTTTTATTTTATTTTTTATTTGACTTTTATTCATTGTTTTTACCTACTTGACTTTACCGAAAAAAACCTAAGAATATGCATCGGTCGTGTCGGCTGCGTCGGCTGCGTCGACTGCGGTGCGTTCTGGCTCTGCCACCCGCCCGAGGCGCTCAGTCGAAGGCATTTCTTCTTCTTTTTCTTCTCCGCCGCGCTATGTAGGTCACACGGGGCCTGCCACGGCGGCTGCTTCGCTTTGTTGCCGCACCCGTTACGCACACCGAGTGCTTGCCACGAATGACCCCCCCCCCGCAACACCTCGCTGCAGCGGGTTTTGGCTCGGACATCGAACAAAGACGGCCGCCGCATCGCGCGCTTTCGGATGCGCTTCTGCGGCCGTCTGGAACGCTCTGCCTTACGATATAGGGAAGACACTGGAGCTGTGCACTTTTAAATCTCGATAAAAAACGCAATTTTTTTAAACTGCGTTTTATGTTTCGATTGTTGTCTTTTCCCCGCACCTCTGATTAGCTCCCTGGCAATACACACATGTGAAAAGATGCCATCGTGCTGTCAAAGCCAATGGTTTCAAATGTGTGTCGGCCCTAACTGATGTCTAATCGGCGAAAGTGAGTGAAGGACACTGAAGTAAGTTGCACTTCTTTCGCACCGTACGTAGCCAGCCGTGCTAATCGGAGGTGCGGGGCAAAGACAACAAACTAAACACATAAAGCAGTTCTAAAGATATTAGTTTTAAATCTAGATTTAAAAGTGTGGCTTAGTAACAGTGGAAGGAAGAGCGTTCCAGACGGCCGCAGAAGAGCATCGGAAAGCACGCGATGCGGTGACCGTCAGTCACTTCCTTATCACTCTTCTGTAGCTACCACCGTTCTAGTTAACACCTACCAAATTAACACTATTGGCTGCGTACGGTGCGAAAGAAGTTCAACATGCATACGTTCATAAAGATCCCGTAAAACTTCACCGATGCCTTCACCGGTGTCGAGGACTCGGTCTATCAGGCTGCTTCGTCTCATCCATAGAAAGTGCGTGAGTGGGCTTGGGCAGGACATGTCGAGACTCACGATGAAATGACAGCCAAGGCAGGGAAAGCCACATCGAGAGAGATTGAGAGAGGGCACGTCCGCAGCTGAGATGGAACGGCGAATTAATCTATTGCGCTGGTGCTCGTTGTATTGTTGCATCGCAGGGTCGTGAGAGATGGGGACGGCTTGGGGAGGCCTTCACCCAGCGGTGGATTGCTCATGGCTGCTGCTGCTGCTGCTGCGGCTGTTGGTGGTGGTGGTGACGAATGCACATCGTGTTGAGTTGCGTATACCCCGGCTTAAGACAACACGAGTGGATTTTGCTAAGCAGCTTCCTTCCACTGGACTCGTGATTTATCGTCGCTCTGTTGATCTTAGAGTTTAGAATGCCAGTCCTAAAGACCACCTCTTGGCCAACACACTGGGCAAAGAATGTTTTCGCACTCATTTAAAATGTCTCGGTACACACATTTATTACGCTGCAACAATGAACAGATAAATCCAACTGGCAGCAGCCTAACATCCGTACCTGAAGGCGATAAATATTACAGTGATCACAAAGCAGAGTCAGCGTTGTCATGAGGTCCGAGCATCTTCGGAACAAAACAAAATCTGCGGATGGGACAGACAGCGTAGATGGCATTTATCCGCTATATTTCACTCTTTGATAATTATCTATATATCTAGAAATCCACTTTTTTATTATTTTTATTACGTATTTTTTTTTCTAAGTGAGAGGACACGTGGTTGCAAGTGGGGGTTGAAGTCAGGGATGCAGAAAATGCAGCGAGCTCCAGCACAGCGGGGAGCGGCTGCGTTCGAGCGGGTGGGAGAGAGAGCACGCGTATGTGTGTGTGTACATGTGTGCACGCGTGTGTTCATGCATGTGTGTGTGTGTGAGCGGTAGTGTAGCGGTTAGCGCGCTGCGCTACGAACCCGGCGACCCGAGTTTCGATTCCCGCTCACGGAAAACACGAGTTTCGATTCCCGCTCACGGAAAACACGAGTTACGATTATCTGAACCGGTCCTGGGCCTCCCCTAGGTCGACTCAGCCTTAAATGAGTACGTGGTGTGGTGCGTAACAACATCGCCACGGTGTAGAGAAGGGCGATCGGGCGTGGTTCTGGCCACCCACACCCTCGTGTACCGTGCTTGCCTTAATAGGTGCTTGCCTTAATAGGTGCTCGCTAACAGAACCTGTCCCAACAGTCTGTTGAGGCTATATGGGGGATCTTTGTATTTTTTTCGGTGTGTCTGCGGTAGTGTAGCGGTTAGCGCGCTGCACTTATGAACCCAGCGACCCGGCCACCACCAACACCAGTGACAATTATTTGAACCAGTCATTGGCCTCCCCTAGGTCGACTCAGCCTCAAATGAATACCTTGTGCGATGTGTAAGCATCATCACTGGGGAGACAAAGGCGGCGGGGCGTGAAGCTGGCCACCCACCCCCTCGTGTGCCGTGCGCGCCTTCATATGTGCTGTTCTGCCCCATGGCAGATATGGGGGTGTGTTTACACAGGAACTTCCTAATATGGTGTTGCGTTTGGTCACGTGACCAGGAAGTTACGAGTTAAGGGTCTCGACGCCATGAGGCAAGGCAGGGGTGTCTCAATGGAACACACAAATCAGACCGCATTAGCACATTCAGAACAAGTGTGCTCACGAATGGACGCATGTCGCTCTTTAAGCCGTGCTCCAGCCACTTCACGATGAAAGATAAACTCGAAGAGAGAAGTCAAGGCTGTACCATGCAGACTTACGAAGAAACCTCCATGCTGGAAACACAAGAAGATGATGTTGGACATACGGTGTTGGTGACAATGAAGGACGACAACAAACCTGCTCCATCGCTAGAGGATGAAGAATTATTGAAAATAATGGACAGAGAGTTCTTCCAAGATTAGTCAAACATCTGGGTTGCCCCTCTGCCATTTTGTAATTCCAGATGCCGGTTACCCATCAATAGAGAGCAAGCCCTCTCACGGCTCAACTCATTGCGCCGCACCTTGGACAAGAAACCAGAGATGAAGAATCATTTTGTATCCTTCATGAAAAACATATTTGACAGTGGTCACGCTGAAGCAGCCCATCCTCTAGAAGAAGGAGAGGAATGCTGGTATTTACCAATTTCTGGTGTTTATCACCCGAAGAAGCCAAATCAGATCAGATTGGTGTTCGATTCCAGTGCTAAATTTAAGGGCGTTTCCTTGAACAACGTAATGCTCAATGTACCGGACTTGACCAACAGTCTCCTAGGATTACTCATCCATTTCAGAAAGGAGTCAATCGCTGTAACAGCTGACATTCAACAACTATTCCACTGCTTCATTGTCCGAGAAGACAACAGAAATTATCTCAGATTTCTGTGGTACCGCAATAACAACGTTGATGGTTGAATTGTTGAATAGAGAATGTAGGTACATGTCTTCGGCAACAGCCCATCCCCAGCAGTAGCCGCCTATGGACTTAGGAGGACCGTGCAAGCAGGAGAAGGGGAATTTGGGGAAGACGCCAAGCCATTTGTAGAGCGAGATTTCTATGTTGATACTTTAATCAACGCCCAAGGCCTCAGAAGCCATCGATCTGCTCCAAAGGACGCAAGGAATGTTAGCTACTGCTAACCTGAGACTTCACAAGATAGTGTTCAGCAGCGCAGATGTAATAAAAGCATTTACTTCAGATGATTGTTCAAAGGACTTTGACCTTAACATTGACACACCACCAATCCAATGCAGCCTTGGACTGAGTTGGAACCTCAAATCGGACACATTCACATTCCAAACAACAATTGAAGAGAAGCCTTACACTCGACATGACATCTTGTCGATGATAAACAGCCTGTACGATCCACTAGGATTTCTAGCGCTGGTCACTATTCAAGGCTGTTGGCTACTCAGGGATCTTTGTGCTGATACACAAGACTGGGATAGCCCGTTGCCTGATGGGAAACTTGGAGAAAATCCTTACAGGCACTTGAGCAGCTACAGACAAAGGCGCTCACAGCACCCACCGAGGAGGTCAACACTGCAGAACCCTACAGACGTCAATCGAGACAAGTGCGGAGCTTCGCCAACACGTTCTGGCATCGCTGGAAAAACAAGTATCTTGCGACACTTCAAGTGCATAGCAAGTGGCAGTCTCGCAGAACAGACATCAAGTCAAATTGAATGAGTGGCCAATGGGCCGCATCCTCAAGATGATTCCCAGTGCCGATAGGAAAGTTCGAAAGGTCGAGGTTATGGTAGTGAAGCAAGGTGTCGCAAGAACTTTCGTCAGGCCAAAAGCTGAGACAGTACTACTTCTCTCTCGCAAAGATATGGACAAATATGTTGACCTGTCAGCCATTACAAAGAGTACAAAATGGAGGCACAATTCGCATCTCAGTGAAGATGGGTGCATCTGTTCATTGTGGGACTTTAAAAAGCTTTGTCTGTAAGTTCGTTTGTGTTCTTATGATACTGGGAATGCTGTTATAATATTATGATTGACATTATAATGCTGTAAATGCCTTTATAATGCTGTTAAATTGTAATGATGAATGAGGCCTAGTTAACAACGAAGCCTGCCACTTGCATTATTGTGAATGTTATTTGTAGTTGAATAAGTCGAGCCAGGCTTGTGCCCATGTAACTTTAATGCGTTCTTGAGAGCAAGGATGAAGAAGTATCTCATCCACAGTTCAGTGTTATGTGCAGCGCTATACATTTAGGCTGCAGTATGGTGATTACACAAAGTGACCTTATTTAAAACGGTAGATTATTCTCTTGTTGTAGAGCTTTTCAGTGCTAATACAGGTGCCTGGTCCATCCACAACCTATTGTTGAGTTTCATGATATTTAAGACAATGTTATGATGCTGCAGTATTCATTAATTTTATTGATATTGCAATTATTAACATGCTGTATTTTGTGCTGTTTTTCCATCAGTTTTACCTCGTTGTTTTCATTAAATACGTTGGAGTCGGATGTTCACCCTGGCTCTGAAGGTTTATTGAATGCGAGGCTAACTACTCGGATAGTGGTGCAACGCAGCGCACAGCGAGGCCGCGACATGTGCTCGCTAGCAGTACTTGCCCCAACAGTCTGTGAAGGCTATGCGGGTCATCTTTGTGTTTGCCTTTGTTGTCAGAGTGTGCGTGCCTATGTCCCCGTATGTCTCCGCCCCCAGCCATGCCCTGTCTCTGAACCGGACCCTACCTGCACAGGATACGAACGCACGCGTAAAATAAATACAAAAAAAATAAACTACCCAGGACGCAAAGGGATGGTCCGACCGCCCTTTCGTCGCCACGAGCCACCGACAACGTCTGAAAGCGGTTGAAGGCAGGAGCACGAAACGCGACACGGGAGCGAGAGGGTAAATAGTGGGGGGGGGAGGAGGAGGTGGGGGGGGGTGCGGATCGGGGGCCCTTGCCGAATTTCAGCTGTGGCAATGTCCCCGCGTGCGGGCTGTGGCTGTTAGGGCTCAAGTCCAGAGACCTCCCACAGGGGAACTCCCAACCGACCCAGCAGCCAAATGTTGTTCCGAGTCTCGGCAGGGACCTCACCTCCCTCCCCCCTCCCCGCCAGCCCCCACCCCTAACCCTCGGCTACCCCCCTCCAACCCTGCATGTCATCCCGCTCTGCTCCCCTCCGCGTGCCCTCCGCTGCAGTAACCAAGGCCGCCTGTCGAAGCCGCCGGTCGACCTCCGTTCGTAGTGGGGGGGGCGGCGGTGGGGGGTGGGCTGGGGGGGTTGGGGGGGGGGTTACGCAGTCTTCGTCGCAGCTGCTCGCGTTGTTTGGATTTCCGTCTCTCGCTGGAGACCCGCACTGCCGATGTGCGCCGGGAGGTCCGCTCCTCGTTCTCCTCGACTGCCCCGCGTCGTCGTAAGCTCTCTTCTTCTTCTTAGACTCCCATGCCCCTCGTCAAATCGTCTGACAATTGCACATTCGTCTCATCTTCATCTCTTAACCCAGCAGCCCCGAAGCAGCATTCGCACCAGTGCGAATCCCCGCGATGTGTACAGCGGCCCCGATATGCGTGGGGGTCGCAGTTGAGATATTTTATAAACGCACATTGTGTTGTTGGTGCTGACTTGCGTCCAATATGAGGTGGATTTCAAATCACGATACAGTACTGTTGTAACGTAATTGAGGCCGCATCCCAAGAGGCTGGCATATTTATTATTTATTTAATATTGCCACGATTACGAGATGTTAACTACCTCGCGTGGTATACAGGAGGTAGCGGGCTCGATCTAGACCCTGATGCCTGCTGCTGTATATTTGGAGTTTTGCGGCGACTCCTCGTGGTCGTCTGAATTAATTTCCGGGTCCTTCGGGTTTTCCCTCCACCTTTAGAATCGACATCACGCGTTCAGAGTATTTGGCTGCGAAACATTTTCACGCCACTTTGTTGAGCTATCATTTTTGGCCAGGTTGCTTCTGGAAAAAAATAGCTACAGAGCTCAATGGGCCTTACCTGGTAAAATAAAAATAGTTTTAAATAGTTGATATACTTCAGAGAGAAAGTGGGCAGGTGATCATGCGCGGTGAAAAGAGAGAGAATACGCTTGAAGACAAAACCCTTATATAATGAAAATACAACAGGGCTGCTCCTGGATCATCAAGAGCACATTTTTGTTGTTGTTGATGCTGTCCCAGAATGTTTACTACCATGATAGGGATGGACATGGCGAGTCCCATTTGCCGGCCACGCCACGCGTGGAGTCGTGAGAATCTGGGAATCGCGCGGAGTCTCTCTGCCCGGGTTCTGGTTCCGCTTCGGGTGCCAAGCCCCCCTCCCTCCCCCCCGTTTCGAGTTTGTCTCCCGGGACGCGGAGCGAGCGAGCCAGCCAGCCAGCTCTGCCGTCTTCCTCGGGAGCGATGCGTTCAAAAACCATAAAATGTAAAAGTTGCGTGGAGCCCCTTCCACTTCGTAGATTTCGTAGATTAGAAAAAATAATAATCTAGAATTAAAGCTTTCGTGACTGCAGAAATTACTATTCTCATTGTTTTTTTCGGTAAAGTCACGTATGTGGAAATACAATTTTTTTTAATAAATATTTTTTTTTTAATGTAAATACATTTTATTTATTAAAAATTCATTTTATTTCCACATACGTGGCTTTAACGAAAAAAACAATGAGTATAGAACAAAAAATTGCAGAGTAAATAGGTAAATAAAGAAAGCGGCGATATTTTGAAATGCGTTTTATTTTTTTTTGTGCCGACGTACGAGCATTTCGGACAGATAAATAAAGACGTTTGGAAAACAGGAGTCGGCTTCTCGGGAGGGCTCGCAGAAATCGGGTGAGACAGCGTCCCGTGGCAGCAAAGTTTACTCAGGAGTTTGGCATTTCGACATGCGCCGGTAGCTGACAACACCGACCTTTGCCACGGCCGCCGAGGACGAGTGTCTCTCCGGCGGACGCAGACATCGAGCGAGAGCCACCAAAGCAGCCCACCCAGCCGCCCCTTGATTGGTGGAGAAGGTTAGCGAAAGGTGAACGAGTGAGCCATTCGGTCGAAGCCAATCACAACCGGCGGCTCGGCCAATAATAACACCATTAGGGAAAGTACACAGCGGCAGCGCCGGGTTTTTTGAGCCCACGAGCCCAAAATCGGGTCGTGTTTTCAGAAACAACACGGGTGAACCGGTGCGGAAGATGTCGGCGCACTCCATGGGAAAGATCTCCGCGGTTATTTCTCTTTCGTTGGGTCCGCGCCGATGCAGAGGACGGTGAGAGTTGGCCGAATGTTATTTTGCCGTGTGTGCGGCAAACGGCAAACCGCCAACTCCCCCCTGCACGGACACCGCCGCCGTGCTGTGGTCACGTGCTTGTCTTTTTTTTCTCTCTCTCTGAAGCGGACGTGTGCGTTGAACTTCTTTGGCACCGCACGTAGCCAATCGTGCTCATCGGAGGTGCGCGGGGAAGGACGGACGAGCCGAGCGCAATGACGCGCGCGCCCATCCGTACGCGCGTTTGCATTATTATTCATTTGCGTCCAAGGCGGGCACATTTCACCGTGCAGGCGTCGAATCCCTTCCGTGCGAGTCGAGGCTCACTTAGTGGCCTGGCATTACTGGCACGTTTTGTTGTCCTTGAGGTCGGCTCTGCTCTGAGCGAGAATGAATTAAATTTGTAATTTTAAATCACTCACAGCGGCCACCACAACACGTTGCCTCTGGCCAAAAATACCGACGGTGCCTCCGACATCTGCCGTTTCTCCTCACTTGTTGCTCGCTCATTGATACCAGATGAGCGACGTACACGGATAGTGCCTCCTGCCAATCCACTGCTGGATGGAGGCCTTTTCCACGCAGAGCGGGTCGTCGGGGTTATTTGCCCACCATGCTTCGCCGTACTCAAAAGAGTGGGTTTGTCGAAGGGGGGGGGGGGGGGGTGAGCGTATTGATGTACGGTACAACATTGGATTTGCTACACTGCCCTGTTCTGTCAACCACATGGCCCCCTTTACAGCAGCCAATGATACCTGCTAAGCGTGGTGATTGCCAGGGATTGAACTATTATTATTATTATTTGTATTACCAGGTAAGGCCCACTGAGCTGTATAGTTCTCTTCGCAAGCGACCTGGCTATCACAAATGATAGCTCAACAAAGTGGCTTATCATGTGGAAATTCACATACAGCAGGCGTCAGGGTAGGGATCGAACGCACGGCCTCCTGTATACCAGGCGAGGTAGTTAACATCTCGCCACCGTGGCGCCATGTGTCAGCTAGCCGTAAGATGTTGCTGCGCCCGGCATACCACGTCCAGTATAGCCCTCGCTACGGCCGTGGCAACGAGTCAGCTGCCCTCTCCGGGTTACCGCGATCCAAACGATATTGAGCGAGCGCGCAAAACCCCATCCAGGCTCGTCCCCGCTTTGGTTGTAGAAAGACTGGAAAATCAAGAAAGTCAGTCACAAGAGGATCGTTACAGATGTTCACGATGCTAAAGATGAGAGCGGTGAAGCTTCAGCTATTGGGGAGAGGGGGCGGGTCGAAACCCTCCCACCAAACATTTTCACTTCATCTCTCCGATGCTGGAATCCGTGAAATTTGGCGAATGAGTCTCGGTGTCGTGTCGCGTTCGAGCGGATGGAGACGAGCGGAGGCTGTGCAGGTACAAAGGCAAAGTGATAATAACAGCCGGTGGGGATGACTTCAGTGGAAAACTGGAACAGCTGGGCGCTGCAGCTGCCAGGCCTCGTGCGGGATTAATGCCACAGCATCCGAACAGCAGCCCCGGGGCCAACTGTTACCTCTCTAAACGTGTTCCGAAATGCATCGCAGGGAGGGTCATTCACGCTACTAAATGGTCTGTGATAAATTTCTCGTATCGTTTAAAGAAACATGCGGTTGATATGACGTTGTTGTTGTTGTTGTTTTTGTTGTTGTTGTTGTTGCTGTAAGAAATGGAGTCCCAGTGGTTTGGTGGCCTGGCTGCGGCAAATGACACACGGTGTAAACTGACTATGGTGAGTGAAGCGTGCTGTGTGAGGTTTTTGGATTCCAGCAGGAGTTGCTGTGCGTACAGCGGAGGGGGGGTGTGTGGCAGCTCTAGACCAGTTTCCCCTGGATCGTCTCAGAGTGCCCGTTACAATATTCACCGATCAATTTACTATCCTCATTGGTTTGCAATTTGCTAGAGTCATCATCATCATCATCATCCGCACATCCGAGTAGCGCGGTTGACTACGTACGATGCGAAAGAAGTCCAACATACAGCACACACATCATTAGCACCACCACCACCACCAGCAGCAGCATCAACAGCAGCGCGCTACGATTAATTCACTGCTAGAAGAAAGGCCTGGGAAGGTGTTACCATCTCTCACGGTCCTACAAATCTATCACACCACCTTATCGCCTACATACGAGCTGATTTCGTCGCTCCATCTCTGTGGTGGTCGCCCCGGAACGTCGGACGTGTTCCCTCCTTTGGCTTCGACTCCCTCGTTAGTCTCTCCCCTGCCGGCCAACCGTCCCGCTCAGCTCCTCTTGCAACGATGACGATTTTTGTTGTTGACGTGGTGTGTTTTTAATTGTTAAAGCTAGCACCCTCCTAATGCGTCGCATCTCGTCACAACGCATTTGAAAGGGGCACCCCCCCATCTCCAGTGGCAGCTGCCCCTGTGTGGCACAAGGTGACTCAGCAGATGCCTGCAAACGGGCATCAGTCTGCCAGGCAGGGGGGGGGGGGGTGATTGCTGCTGTGTCTAGTATTCCCCATTGTGTAATGCACGTGTTGTTTTTGTTATTCTTATTGTTGTCCTTATTGTTATTCTGTCCGTTGCTCGGTGTAACTCCATGCAGGCATCTCTCTCTCTGTTTTTACATGGCTGTGTTTGGTTCAATCGCTAAGTGTATGCATGTTGAACTTCTTTCGCACCGTACGTGACCAACCCGTGTTAATCGAAGGTGCGTTCTGGAGCTGTGTATATATATATACACACATACAAACTACCACGATCCCACCTAAAATGTTGACAACTCACAAAACAACGAATCAGAACACACAATTAAAAAAAACAATTCAACGTCAGACCTAAAAATAGATGCAATAAATGTGAACACCGCTGGCTTAACGAACCACTAGGGACTGGGGGGGGGTCCGCGCGCAGAGATTGCTCCGGACACGCGCGAACCCTCCGGGGGTTCTTCGGGGGTTCTCGGGGGGCTGTCCAGGGGCCTTCCCGGGGGCCCTCCCCGTGTCTCCTTCGTTCTAACGAGGACGCACTGTTTGTCCCGGAGTCGCTCGACAGCTCATGTCGAGGTTGGTGAGCGTGCCAGCGGATGGCTTCGGGAGCTGAGAAAGCTGCCGGTGAATGATCGCAGCGGGCGGTGCGTGCTTTGAGATAAATGCTCGCAATGGAGAAGCCATGGGTTCACTTGGAGACCCGTACACACGGATGGAGACTCGTCGGCTCGCACAGACACCCGTACTCTCGCGTAGAGACCCTAAGATTTAAATAGAGACGTCCTTCATTTTGGCTGCCAATGTTTCCACGTTCATGTCGAGGTTGGGTGAGCGAGTCAATCGACGGCGTCGGAAAGTGATCCTCATGGGCAACATCTGAAAAGGGCCCCCTGCCGAGAACTCTCAAGGGGTGGACGCCCCGCCCGCCTGCCACCGCTGGCGACCATCGCTCGCCTCGTCCACACGGCCCGCTGTCGTGGAATCGTTAGCTCACGTCCACTCGTCAGTCTCCCGGTGGTGCCATCGGCAACGTGTGGCGCTGCTGCGCAGTGAGAGAAACTATCCACCGGGGAGCCCCGGACAACGTTGGTGTATATTCAACACCCCACCCACCATAGCGATCCGTTGGCATCCTCATCCACTTGTCACCATCGCGTTGGAACGCAAGCACGCACGCACGCACGGAGGGACAATTAATGTTGCTGCCAAGGCCGGGGTAACGCGTGGAGCAAGCGGGGGGGGGGGGGAAATTAACCCGTAAAAACAAAGTTTTTCACTATAAATCCTTTATATGCGTGGCGGCTAGAGTCCTCTCGTCCTCTGGCTTGAGATGGCTGCCACCTATGGGTCAGATGATTGCATGACAGCATTAAGCAATTGGTAATTAAATATAAAATAAAATTGGCTAAAAAGTGTAACATTTTGGAAAAAAAAATTCACAAAAATAAATTGTCACGCACAACGAGTCTGTGTGCAAAATATCAGCTCGATTGGATCACGGGAAGTGGGTTAAAAAACGACCGAAAGATTTGCACGGTCGTAAGCGCGCAAGCAAGCAAGCAAGTGAACTTAATATAAAGGATAAAAAAAACGAACGGTGGCCGCTAAACGTGGCGGCCAAGCGCCCGGCTCTCCGCGGCTGATGTCTTCATTAATGGTCCGCGTGCGTTTCTGCGCAGGAATGCGTGTGCCGCACGCGCGCGTGGTTCAGCAACCACGGAGCTCTTCCATCCTTCGCTCTCCTCGCTCGCTCACGCTCTCTCTCTCTGGCGGAACCAAGAGGAGGAGCTGTGAAATGTGCTTATCCGCCAGCGAGTTACGGGTGCCCGCGGCACGTCGCTGACAAAAGCGTACGGTCCCCATGAAATCCCCAACTTCGCAGCTCCTCCTCGGGGCTACATTTTGTTTCAACTTCTTCTTGATAGGCTTGAGGGGGGGAGGGGGGGGGCGGCGTTGGGCAGGTCACGGGGGGTCAGCCGGCCGGGAGAAAGGACTTCATTGTGGAACTTGACGTAATCGCAGCGGGATTTTTTTTTATTTAGGCGGGTGGTGGTGGTGGTGGTTGTGTGGACGTTTGGAATAAAACGCCCGTGCCTTTTTTTTTGTTTCCGCGCGAGGCGGTGGCGGCGGCGGCGTTGAATCCGTGGACGGAGTCATCTCACGCCCGCACCGGGGGGCAGCGGCCGTTTTTTGTGCGAACAAAGCGCCACTTGTTGTGGCGGGGGCCCCGACCCCCCCCCCCACTCCCTCCCCGAACCTCCTTATTCTCAGCCGCCGTCACCGCTCTATCGAAAGTGGAAGCTGTTTTATAGCGTCCGTCAATATTGTGTGTCGTGTGTTGCCCAGCTCTCTCCCCCACACCAACCTCCCTAACCCCCCCAAACCCTCCAATCCCCCGACCCCCCCCCTCACCCCCCCCCCCCCATTTGCGCTGCTGCTAATCTCCTCTTTGGGTCTCGCGCCGAGCTGACAAGTTCCGTCTTGATTAGCGCGCGCCACTTTCGTTAGAGCTTACGTTGGGGGCTTTTTTATTGTTAAAGATTAGTTTTTTTCTTCCTTTGTTGTCAACTTTTTTGTTGTTGTTTTAAATTGTTATTATGAATTATTTAAAGGGGTGGGGGGTGGGGGAGAAAGATGTTTATTCACGGTGTAAAGCCGCGCCACCCACAATAAAGTGTGAGCGCTGAGTAAGGTTATAATAGTGCGTTAAATGTTGGTAAATGTTAACACATATCTGTGGACGTCATTGAAGGGCACGTCCCACGGTGCTTGTATACGTTCGGGAACGTCGCCTTTATCGCATTGTTGATGAGCGTAGTGTGACACACGTGTGGTACTTGTGTAATAATAGCTCAGCGTACTCGTATTCAAGATTACGCCTGGCTAGTTGGTCGTGGAATTTATTTGACCATACTTCTCCGCGCCGGTCAATGCGGGTCAATGGAGTCGGGTCAGTCAGCATAGACGGGGAATCGTAGAAGTGCCGCACTCGGAAAATTATTATTATAATAATAATTTCAAAGAGCGTCAATCTTGATTTGAAGCTTTCGTGACTGCAGGAATCCATACGCTTTGGTTCTTTCGGTAAAGTAGACCAGTTATAAAAAACAATAATAAAAAATCACGACGTTTCGATCGCAACACAAGCGATCGTCATCAGTTGGGACAACGACAGCAGTTTTTTCTTGCTGTAGTTGTTCCACCTGATGACGATTGCTTGTGTTGC
>CM025614.2:1916708-1937359 GCA_014621495.2 Entosphenus tridentatus
CACCCCCCCCTTCCGTTCCTCACCCTCCATTCCACTTCACTCAGTCCCTCCCCACTTTTGCTGTCCCGTTCCTCCTCCCTCTGTCCCCCCCCTCCCCGCCCCCCTCCGCCCCCCTCACCTCAATTTCCCCTCCCGCGTTCTTCCCACGTTCCCGCGCGCCGCGTAGTGAGCGGGCTCACGTCTCGTTCTCGTTCGCCCGCCGTGCACTTAAACAACGCGCGCACGCGCCAGACGTTCGTGCGGTGGGATTGTTAATCCAGTCAGACCCCGATGTACGTCTTCCCCCTTATACGTCGTTTTGCAACAACGTCGTCGCTTCATTGTGAATACCACCACCACCTGATTTGCGTCGCCTCAACCCCACACTCGCGTCGTTGGCAGTGTCGTCCGTCCTTTCTCGCTATTCTCCGCCTCACGGCATTCGCCATCACCGCCTTCCCTGTAAATCGCTTCTTTGAATGACGTCGTTTCGATATTCGTCATCGCACCTTTCAGGAACGCATCACCAAGACGTAAATCGGGGTATTACTGAATTATTTCGTTATTTTATTTTACAGGAGGTATTCTGGCGTGGCTCTGCCGCTGGCTCAGAGACCATGTCAATCGATATTCCTTCAGGGGAAGATACAATGAGACGTTAGGAAAAATATAAAAATAAAGCAGATGTGCTGCCGGTTATAATTAAAAAATACTGGCAATTACGTCCCATCGAAACATCGGCGCGCATAGTATTGGCATTAATCAAATTATACAAGTCAAAGCTAATCTTAAAATTATACTCTGTTACACATTTGCAGCGTATTACGTTGCTCAATATAGATTTAAAATAATGACCAGATGATAAAAGTGGAGCGATAATTCAGAATTGAGCAACTGTCAGTTTGCTGTGCGTTTAATCAGCGCAATGTCACATTCCGGTCCTTTATATTGTGCTTTATTGGCAATAGTGCGACGCGTTAGTGAGTATATTTCTTTGTTTTCGTTGCATTTCGTGGCAAAAACAAATCATTAGTTTGACGAAAGTGGGGCGGAAAAAACGGTGATGGGGATGAGCGAATAGACGATCTCCTGCCCTGCGTTTATTTCCCGTGGAAGGTGTGCAAGTGAAGTACCATAAACGTCGCAGTCATTGAAATATTGTTCAAAATGTTCGTGAGCGACTGCACGGTTGGCTACGTACGGTGCAAGAGAGGTTCTACATACACACGTACATACAGGGCAAGTCTTTCGAAGTGCGGAAAACTCCGGTGCAGATATTTCTGCCTTGTTTTCACTTCTCGTGCCTTTCTCTCTCTCTCAAGCGTCTTTTCCACAAACTCTGCTCTCGGTGCGTGGATGAAGAATCCGTTGGCAACTCTCCACGCAGCGAAGCAGCTGCCACCGTGTTAAAGAACAGGTCGCGCAGGTGGATACCACAGAGCTACTTCTGAGATGCCCTTTAACTGACCTTTGATTCACACGAGCCAAGACGGCCACACTCTCCCACCCACTCGGCCACTGACCGCAATGTTCGTCACACGACTGTCAAACGGATTTTTTTGTTTAATTACACTGGTCAACACACTTTTTCTGGCATAAGCTATTCCAACGGTTTTAAGGTAATTTTGGGGTGCTGATTCCAAATCTGGCATCAGTTTTTGTCTATCACATCAAATATTGCATTTTCAATAAAAACTGCAGAAGAAAAATATTAAATAAATGTGGATATGTACATAAAATTATATTATAAACACACTATCCAAAAAGTACAGCACCATATTTGAACACTAAAGCAGTCACTGACTCGCAACAACTTGAAATCATAAGTGACAGAGTTAATTTCGGGTAAAATCAATGAAAATGGGGTGTGCCGATAGCATAAAAATGAGATGTGGTAGAGCAAATCTGAGATCAGATTTAGAATCAGCACCCTGAAATTAGTCTAAAACAGCTGCAAAAGTCCAGGCCAGAAAAAAATGTTTTTTTGTTGTTGACCAGTGTTATCAGACCAAGATTTCATCCCAATGAAGTATATAAATGAACTTAACGTTGACGGACTCTCTAAGCCCGAGAACCCGGCTTAAGCACAGCTTGAGAAGCCAGGCTCTCGGCTGTGCCAGCGAATTCAAATTGCACGGCTAACTTCGAGTCCCACGTCTCTTTGCTCGATAAATTCCATTTGTCCGGCCGTAAGTGAGCAGCGATTTAATACCGCCACTAAATATGCAATAGGGTAATGTAAATCAGAATTTTTTTTTTTTGGGTTTAAAACCGGGGCCTTTTTGGCCCCCCCCCCCCCCACCGCTGCTTAAAGCCGCCAGATTATCCCTCGACATCGGTTCTTAGCCACGCGTCACTTTGCTCTTAAACTCCCCGCGCCCGCCTCTCCCCCCCTCGTCGTAATCTCCGTGTATTTACCGCGGGTCATTTCATCGTTTGCGAGCATTCCGCCTGATACAAAAAAAGCGAACGCATTAAGTGAGGTAAAAGGCTAAGAAGGGGGCATCGTTTAATGGACAAAGGAGTCACCTGTTAAACATGGAATTATTATTTTCTGTCACCTAACACTCATTCTCGTGCCCCCGCAATCAGCTCCCTAATGGCCGCGGCGTTATGAAGATGCTGATTGATGCGTGCTCGTCACGCCGCGGGTATTGATCTCGCACACACGCATTGATTCCCAGGCAGATTATAGACTCGCCGATGGCGCGCGCCAACAAAGGGGTGGAATCTCGCGCTCACCCTCCGTCGCGTTAACTCCACGTGGTTTATTCACGGAGCGCGCCGCTCACGCTCACAATTTAAGGCCTTGTAAGGTGGAATAAATAATACCTCTCGAGAGGGCAGTTGGCATAAGCGTAAAATAATGACCGGGCAAATCCCTCCCGTCCCCCCCCCCCCACCTGGCGGGGAGAGTTATGCAACAGCCGACCTCTCTGTCACCACTCCTGTCGTCATCATCGTCGCTTTTGTCATCATCAAAATCTGATGATGTTTGCTGTCAGCCGGCAGTCGCCCGTTCCAAAAAAAAAAAAAAACGGATCGGCCGCGCGCCGACGTCGATGAAAGTTGACCAGAAATAGGGCGCACAACTCAAAGCGTCGCTTTGTCCAATTTCCACCTCCGCCCGCCCGCCCCCCCCCCTCCCCCGTCAAATCCTCCACACCGCGCCGCGATGGAAGGAAGGAGGGGGGGGGGCGGGGGGTGGGGGCCACGGATTATGATTGAGCTGGAAGTGGCGGTCGTTGTTGGTGTCGTAATGGGTCCATCAAAGCGGAGGCGCGCTGGGGGTCGCAGGTGCTGTTCGGGCCCCCGTTGCTGCAAGGTCACGAGTCGGGCCGCGATGGGGCTGATTGCAGCCATTTGTCTGCTGGGTTGGTGGGGCCCCCCCCCCCTCCCTCTTCCACCTGGGGGTGCGTGGGCGCGCGCGCGGGGGGGGGGGTACTTCGAGTGGGGGGACGATTTGAATGATTTCAAAGCGAAGGTTTTGCGAAGCGTTTTTGTGCGTCAGTTTTCTTTCGTCCGTTTCGCCTCTCCGTTTGTCCGTCCTGTGAACGAGGCGGCGCTAGAAATGTCATCGCGATGATCCAATAGGAATTATGGCTGGAGTATGGAAGTTATGTTGCTATTAGGGACTTGCCCGTTGGAAAAACAAGCAAACTAACAGCCATGTTTATCAAAGGTTTGCACAAAAACCCGGAGACCCAAATCAAAGCAAAAACGAATCAATAGCAAATAGGCAAATGTGTTTTTCACCTGACATTTCGAGTTCCTTACCGTTAATCAAATACTTCTGAAGAATAATATATATTGGAAAGTTGGAAAGCAGTGCAAGATCGATGCGTATGCGTGAATTTTCTTACTTGCTTATTTGTGGCTGTGCTTGAGTTAGGCTCACAGGGCAAGGTCAAGGTTTTGGCTACAAGTTGACTTCGTCAAATATCTATCTTGTAACTTCAATAAAAAAACATTAGTTGAGCTTACTTTGATTATAATTTTTTTCAGGCTACGGATATATTGTCCCTCGCCATGTAAACGTGGAATTTCTGCTGCAAAAATAGGGCCACCAACGGAGGTGAGTACCGTGCCAAAGTTCGCATGGTGCGGGCGTGGACGATTTGGGGGTACCATCCTCCATCCGGCAGCGACCTCAGTCTCACCAGATGTTACGTTCAATGTGACGGCTCCGGGTGTGACGCCGGCCGGGGCGAGCACCTCCCCCGTTTACAGCGCATCTCATAAAGCTGTAGTTACCGTGAAAATGTACACACCTTGACATTTCTTACACTTTCAATATGCGTTCCCGATTCTGTGTTCGTCGTTGAAATCTTGAACAAATTCGGGCCTCGGTTAATTCCCGGTGTTAAGGGCCCTTCCTGTCCAAATTTCCCAGGGGGTGGGGAGGGGGCACTGGAGGTGGGGCGGGGTCAGGGCAGGCACCCTGAGCACGGGGCCACGGCGTCGTGGCAGATCTCCCAGTGGGCTCTCCTCTCTCTCTCTCTGCGCTGGTGGCGGCTCGGTGAGGTCACTCACAGCTCCTATCCTGCTTAGCTTCCGAGCTGGAGGGGACTGAGCCCCACCCCATCCCCTCCCCCCGCAAACCCACCCCACCCCTCCCGCTAAATCCTAATGCTCAAGTCAAACAATGTTGGAACAATATGAGTAAGGGCCGAGATCCCCAGCACAATGTAGGATGGACAGAAGGCAAGCACACCATCACTCATCCCATGTTGCGTTTACCATTCGTTTAAAGTTTGTTTAACATTGACCGTGTCGCCATCCCTCCTCTTTAAACAAGGTCATGCTGCAGGGCTCGGGCCGCGAGCAGCACGGATCGCGAGTGACCGACGCGAACAAGCGGACGGGATGAATGAGTTCACGACGCTACCGTGGCGATGATGGGTGTGGCGGTGCGGGGGGTGGGCGCGGGCGATGTGCAAGCGGGGTCGTCCCATGGTGCTAATGGCCTACGGGCCCCGGTTGCACACGCGACGCAACGCAGGGGTGGCTTCAGGAAATGAGTTGAGAGTTTACATTTGAAAGCCCGGAGGGGTGGGGGGGGGGCGAGAGGGGGTCGAAATTCCTGCCCCTTTAAAGTATCGCGCAAGAGCCGCAAAATAAATGACGGCGCGAAAATGTACACTTTGTAATAAACTCCGCCGTCATGTGAATTACTAGATAATGTCGCCCCTGGGTGAATAAAACGCGCCGAGCTAAGTAGGGGTTTTGCCGCTTCCCTCGAGGGCGTTCTGTGGGCTCTGCGCGTTTACCAAACGCGCAGCGAGGATTATAAACTGCTCCGGAGTTTGGGCGCAAGATGAAAAGACACGGGAACCCAAGCTCTCTCTCCTCTCTCTCCTATCTCGCTCCGCTAAACGAGACGGCGCTTCCCCGGTTTAAAAGCGAGGGGGTTTGGACAAAAAAAAACGCTAATTCCGGCACACGGTGAGAAAACGTTCCCGCTCGGAAAGCGCTCGGGGGTCGGGGTGGGGGGGCAGAGAAGAGCGAGCATGGAATGTAATTATTGCCATGCTTTCAAAACGTATTTCCGGCTCAGGGATAATGAATGTACAAATTAATTTTAGCAGCGCAATAATGAATTGGCCGGCAGTTGGAACCGTTCCTCATCGGCTGTTCGCTAGGGGTTCAGCGATTTCACCCCCCCCGCCCCGCACATAAATTTATCGAATCGCTGGGAGGGACCTGAGATTTGATAAATTGCCAGGATGCAGGGCTACAATTTCAATAAATGTTGTCTCATGCCTATGTGGGGCTGGGAGAGGAAATGGTAAATTATTACTTTCCAACAAGTCACGATTTTAATGTGCTTAGGAATCCCACTTTGCTTACTTTTATTCTGTTCTTGCGTACATTCAGGAGCTAGATTTTAATGTCGAGGTCTGTCTGCCAGCCAGGATGAGAGGGCTTCAGGAGAGAGATAGAGTTCGTGTAAATTTCGATTTAAAGCTTTCGTGACTGCAGGGATTCATATTCCTGGATCTTTCGGTAAAGTCACGTAGAAGGGAAAGAATACAATAAAATAATATATTTTTTTAAATAGATATTTTTTATTTCTCTTCTACGTTACTTTACCGAAAGATCCAAGAATAACATTTCGTGTAGTTTCGCTCTTTCACCTCCTCCGTTGAATGAGCGCAGGCCGCAGTGGGTTTACTGTCACGGTCCATGGAACGAGTTGCATGGCCACAATCGCACTCCTGTGGCTTGGATTCAATTCTCCAATCACAAAGGAGATGTGCGCATCGGCCCGTAGATGTTCTGATGCGATTGATGGTTGCACCACCTGTACCTTCGAGGAGGAGTTTCTAAGCCAGGACATGTGTTTTTTTGTCTTTTGAAAAAGGTGTTTTTTTAAAAGAGGTGTTTATTTAAAAGAGGTGTTTATTAACAAAAGATGTTTATTTTAAAAGAGGTGTATCTTTAACAAGATGTGTTTATTTAAAAAAGAGGTGTTTGTTTAAAAAGACAAGGTGTTTATTTAAAAATATGTGTGTATTTAAAATAGGTGTTTATTTGACAAGACGAGTTTATTCTGTACGTATACTTTGCTCCATTCTTTTCGCCAGCACTCTTTCGGAAAAAAACAATCATTTTTTTGAGCAGGTAAGGCCCACTGAGCTGTCTAGCTCTTCTTCAGAAGCGATCTGGCCACAAATGATAGCTCAACGAAGTGGCTCGCCATGTGGAAATTGACAGCAGCCAAATACTCTAAACGCACGTTGATTACAAATGTGGAGGGAAAAACCCGGAGGACCCGGAAAAAAATCCACGTGACCACGGAGAACATGCAAACTCCAAACATTGCGGCGTGAGGGTCAGTGTGGAACCCACGACCTATTGCATACCAGGCGAGGTAGTTAACATCTCACCACGGTCACGCCCGTATGGGTGAGATTCTAGCATGGTGACAGCACCACGATCCCATAAAGGGGACCGGGACTCGATTCGGTGCAGAGCTGTGATGTTGAGGTCTTGGTTGATGGTTGGGTTGCCGTTACCTTATTCGCTTCATTCTCTCAAAAAATGTTTACGAAAAATTTGCAAAGAAACTGCAATAATTTGATCATCAGCCACTATTGGGTCAATCCACTGGTGGATGAAGGCCTCAAGCAACCGCCATCGCGTATGATCCTGCGATGCAACAAACCACCAACACCTGTGCCATACGAGCCGATGTCACGGCTCCATCATCTTCGATGTACGACCTCTGAAACAGGGACAAGTTCTGTTCTTTCCGTAAAATATATAACTAAATATATATATTTTTCTCTCGTGTAAACCTCCTCCCAAAGTGAGCAGGGCCAATTCTCAGCTTTGGCGTAAAGCACCTCATCTGAAAGGCATCGTTACGTTTCATCGTGGTATCTGGATGAGATTAGGTCTCGCCAACACAGGCGCGCGTGAATGGAGGCGCACTCCCAGCTGGAGCGAGTGCGCGCGCTGGAGGCGGTTGCCAGCAGCGCTCGTGCCCATCCAGTGGCCCCCTGAGCTGTACCGCCCCTTTAAACCGCTCAACACTCCACCCCCTGGCACCCTTAATAAACTACGTAAGCAACATGTACTACCAAACTCTGCAGCCAGCTATGGCCCAGCTATGGCTGCAGAGTTTGGTAGTACATGTTGTTTACGTCGTTTATTGTGAAAATTCGGTCACAGTTCCTATGATCACTGTTTCATTGCTTTTATGGCTTTATTTTGGTGATTTTCGAAAAGTTTTTTGGTTTGGCCATGTTTGTTTGTTGTAGTACGGAGTTAGACTGGTGGCCTTAATCTAAGTTGTTTTCTGGTTGTTGTTTGACTTGCATCCCACTGGGATTTTTGCACACAGTGTTGGTATACGGTGCTTTTTCTGCAATATTTTGCTGTCTTTTCTTGGATTTTCTGTTTGCACATAGTCACTTGAAGATGTTTTCTTGTTCATGTTTTTTTTTCTGTTTGTTGCGGTTGCACCCGATTCAAGAGCCCAATGGCTCACAGGGCTATACCTAATAAATTAACTTGAACTTGAACCCTTCAAAATCCACGGGAGGGTTTTATTATTCTTATTCTTTTTATTATTCTTATTCTTATTATTTTTATTTTTATTTTCACTTACTTTACTCCACCTATTCATCGACGGTGCTGCTGGTTTGTTCACTTTGACCCAACTTTAGGCCATGGGATTATTTTTGTTGTTGTTGGCGTCTGCACGTGTCCGCGACAGAGGGGCTGGGGGAGATTTCCCTCTCGTGCGAGGTGCCTCTGCCACCAGTGGCTCGAAGAAGACGTTGCAGGACTGTGCCTTTGCCGACGTGCAGCGGCATCTCAATAGGCGCCGTACAGCAACAACGGGATGAGCAGCAAGCGTAGGCGCGTTTACATTCTGTCTGTTTGCTGTGTATTCACAATATATAATGATGATGACCATTATGATAATCATCGTCATGCTGCTCCACTGCTGGATGAAGGCTTCCCCAAGTAGTTGCCACCTCTCGCCACCTGGCGACGTAACAATGCGACTAGCACCTGCACCCCGGCTGGATACATCGCTCCAACTCCCCGTTGGATGTCCTCTCGGGTGCGTTCCCCTTCATTTGTCTGCCACTCCGTCATTAGTCTCGGCCACTGCTCATCGTCGAACCAGGGGAAGTGCACCGCCCCCGCCCACTCACTTTTATGAACAGTTAGAATGATGTCTCGTACATTGCGTTTGCTCTCTGGCGCATGTGGTCAGAGCAATGTGGTTGCTGAAGAAAACTTTCAATCTGTGGATATGACCTTCATGTATGCAGAACTTCTTTCGCACCGTACATAGCCAACCGTGCTAATCGAAGGTGCGGGGGAAGGAACAGAAACTAAACCGAAAAATAAATTAGCTTTCAATCTAGACTTAAAAGTACAAAGCTCCAGTAGCTTCCTAATATCGGAGGGAAGAACATTCCAGACAGTCGCAGAAGCGCATCTGCAAGCGCAGCGCGATGCAGTGACCGTCTTTGTTCGAAGGCTCGCTAAAAACCACTGCGAGGATGAAAACACGACATGTTTAATATTCTAATTATCCCAATTTTGAAGACGCTTCATAGTTCAAATCACGGGCTTCAGGCTGTGAGGTGGCCATGAGATGGCAGGACAGCAAAGGGCTCGGTTGCAATATCGATTAACATATTTGGGATCTGTAGATTACATAATCATTGCGATACATTGAATGTTATCTCCCCGTGCGCGTGGGTTCTGTGCAGACATTCCAGTTTCCTCCCGCAAGCCAAACTCTGCAATGTAGGACCCTCCTGAAAACGAGTCTTGAGAGAGTCGGTGAGGCTTTTCTGGATACATAATTGCCATTAAGTAATTGGCAAACAGCACGAATAACCAGATGATGGAATTGTAGACCACGGAAGGATCAGCAGAGAAGGAGTGCCCTCCCATTAAGCAGAGATTTGAGAAATAACATTGGTAAAGCACTAAAGAATGAATCATTGTGATGACATGTTACGTGCCGATACAATACAATATCGGAATGAGGTTATTGATGTGAATATTGGCAATGCAATGCATGTACGATATCAGCAACGAATGATCTGTGTGTGAAACACACTCGTGAGCACGTGGTAATGGACGTTGTGGCGTGACGACCGAACCCTCAAACGTACCGGTGGATTTCCCCGAGAGGCAGGCGAGAGCTCGTCAAGACGGACGCCTCTTTTGCGAAGAGACCTTGAGATCAGTGTCCGTATTTGAAGTATAATTGGTGGAGATTGAAAGGGATCACTGAGAACAAACGCCAAGCGAGCATAGCAAAAGTCGCGACGCAGCAGCGATTTCGTGACACATTAACGCGCTTAACATTAAACGTACGTGGCCATGGAGGAGCACACGGGCGTATGTATGTTGAACTTCTTTCGCACCGTACGTAGCCAACCGTGCTACTCGGAGGTGCGCGGGGACGGACAACAATCTAAATGCACAAAAACAGCTGTGAATAAAGAGTTGTTTTAATCTAGATGATTTAAAGTGCATTGCTCCAGTGGCATTCTAACATCAGAAGGAAGAGCGTTCCAGACGGCCACTGGAGGTGCCTCTGAAACCCGCTGCGAGGTTGACCGGAGGCCTCGTGATGGTTTATGCCTCCAGTTAACTGGCTACGCAATAACACTCGCCACACGGCGACACACATCGTGCACGGCCACTCATTCTGTGCAATAACACACATGTCACGCACGAGCGCACGCCACGTAAATAACGTGTTACTACGCAGTCACATACCGAGCAATAACACCCATGCAAACAATGGCAAAGACCCTCTCCTGTATCACCTACACAAGACTGTGGGGGCAAATGCTGTGAGCGAGGAGCACCTATGAAGGCCGTAACGGGACGCGAATGGGTGTGTGGCCAATATCACGTCCGGCCGCCTTTGTCTCGACAGTGCTGATGTTTACACACTGAACCAGGTACTGAGTCGACCTCGGGGAGATCCAGCACCGTTCGAAATATCCGTCACTGCTGTTGGTCGTGAGCGGGGAATCGAACTCGGCTCGCAGTGCACTGACCACTCTACCGCCGCTCCCTGTAACCAGAAGTCACAAACGGGTTTTGATTCATTAGCCGTACCCGTACCCGGCCGCACCAGGTTCGCAAATGGGTACCCGTACCCGTACCCGGCCGGGTACGGGTACCTTACCCGTACCCGTACCCCACCCGAAATGAGTGACAAACGGTTACTCACCAGTGACTCACGACCTACCCGTACCCGGCCGCACCAGGGTCGCAAACGGGTACCCGGGTATCGGGTAGGGTACGGGTATCGGGTACCCGATTGCGACCTCTGCCTGTAACTCGTGAACACACACACACATACCACGGACCAACACGCGCTTTTCACGCACAGGCGTTCCGCACAACAATAGCAGTAATTTCGCACAAGCAAGAGTTATAATGTCAGATGATACCTCAGCAAGGGATATGGACCGATTGATTAGAAGGAAAGAAACAACAACTTTTCACCTCGGCTGTGATGAACGTACACACACTCACACGCGACCGGGGTGAGGAGGGATGGGAGGGATGGCGGTTGGGGCGGGGTTGGGTGGGGCTGTACTTTCCGTTGTCATCCCCTCGAGGTTGGATAGATTGACCTCCCCCCTGACCCCGGATAAAAGAATTAGAATTGACACGGCCACCAGGGTTAGCGCTCGAGTGCGAGACTGCTGGGGAACAGCCGGTGCTGTAGGGTTGCGGCTGGAGGCTAGGTTGCCAGAAGATGGAAGTATAGCGAGGGATTATTAAATCCATCTATGCGGAGCTTTGAGTGATCTCCCGCTCCCTTCCCCTCCCATGTGTGCTGGGCTTTCTCTGGTTTCCCGGGTTTCCTCCCACAAGAAGCCAAGCGCTCATGATTGGGATTAGCCAAACACCCACATGTGTGGCAGGACCCTCCTGAAAATGAGTCTTGAGATTTGAGTGGCCGTCTTGGTGGCCGGGTGGGTGGCCGGGCGAGTGGCCAGGAATGGGGCCCGACTAACAGCGGCGTTTGTCGGCATCGTTGTCAGACGCGTCGAAGGGGTTAAATCCTCCACGTTCCGCGATGCGTGTGAAATAGGCACTGAGGCACAGCCAAACAGGGCCGCCCCTGTAATTTTATGGTGAACTTAACATTTCATGCAAGGGGTGTTTTAAATTCACCGAAGAAATCTTCTCTCCGTAAATATTTTCGCGCGCCGGGGGCAGTAAAAACCGCAGCGGCTGTAAAATAAATAGGAAGTTTAAAAACCGCATGAATGGAACGAGGGAAAAAAAAGTAAGAGCGAGGCCATAGGGAGCTGCGTACATACGTGCGCGCGTGCTGTGTTATTCATATTTATTGTTAACAATTGGAATACTTTAGATATTTTTTTACATTACTGTATTACTTTTTTTTGCGGGGAGGAGGGCGGTTTGGGGGAAGGGGGGCGGGGTAGATAACACGTGTCGGAGACTCGCGCTAAGTGGATTCTCCCCCGCGATGGAATGCGCGCTTTAAAAAATAAAAAAAAACCCTCCGCAATTTCAAACAATGCGACGTCCCACCCCCCCACCCTTGAGATTGATTTCCTTACTAAATGCTTCAAAGTGCTCGGGCCTTGGCCACAGTATATCAGTGTCATTAAAAGCGGAAGGCTCCTTTGGCCTGGCCGAGACGAGCAATAAATACCGCCCGCAGCTGCGATTTGTCAGACATTGTGCGTCTCTCTCAGAGTGCAGACCGCGGGCAGCCCTCGCCGCGTGACCCACGGAGAGAGGGGGGGGGGGTGGAAGGTGGAGGGGGGCGAGCGGTCGCTATTCAGATGCCATACATCACCGCGTTATTGTGCGCACACGTGGGCCCCCACGCGCGTCTTCACCCACCCGCGGGTCAGGCCTGCTCCCCCCCCCCCCACGTGATCGAGACGCGTGGTCCTCCCAGGATCCCCGGCTCTTTGAGCGCGCGGGGTTCGCGCACGCGCGTTTAGGGGTGGGGGTCGCGCGCGCGCTCGCGCGCCCTTCGTGTTTTGCCATCGCCACAGCACACGCTGGAGATTTCTTCATTCTTAGTGAACCTGCTTCGTCATTCTCCGGCCCCCTGTTTGCTGTCGGGGCGAAGCGTGTCTCAGTGGCACAGTGCACGCGGTATTGATGGGCCTTAGAAGAGTTGTAAGGATGGAGCGGAAATCTTCGAATAACCGCTCCGATTGGAACACCTTGCCCTCCATATGGGCCGTACGGATGGGTATAAGGCATTCGGTGTGCTAATGATTCAGGATGGAGTGGTGGCGCAGTGGTTAACGCACTGCGTTGTGAGCTCGGCGACCTGATTTGCATTCCAGGCCACGGTTAAAAATCAGTGACGTCTGAATCAAGCTTAGATCCCCCCCAGCCCTCCCATCAGCATGATGAAGTATCGTCAAACAATCACCCCATGACTGACACTACCGGGGAGGCCCCCATCCAGCAGTGGATGGACAAAGAGCTGCGGATACATTTTGTAAGAATTGATTTGTGACTCGATGTGTGAGCTAATAAGCGCTTTCACGAGCATGATTTATGTTCATATTTTCTCCATCTGTGGTACCACGACAGGAGATATTTATTGGAGACATTTATTCAGGATAAAGACGTTGCCTCTTAGGTATATTGACTCAATGAACATGCCTTTAAAATACCAGCAATTGACTCACGTGTCCACGCAAACATGTCAACACACCATCAATGAAGCTAAGCATTGTAAAAGGATGCATTACATTTAAATAAATGTAAACAAAACATTTTTATCTGTGGATTTGTTGTTGTTGTTCTTTGTTGAATATCTTCCAGCGCGGCAGCCAAAATATTGGTGCAGGTTTTTAAAAAAATATTTTATCAATTTTTGACCAGGTAAGGCCTACCGATCGATGTAGCTCTTTTTCAGAAGCGGCCTGCGCCACAAATGGTAGCTCGACGAAATGGCTTACCGTGTGGAAATTTAGATCATCCAAATGATCTAAACGCATGTTCATATCTAAATGTGGAGAGAAAAACCAGAGGACCCGGAGAAAACCACCCGACCACGGGGAGAGAGACACGCAAACTCCAAATATACAGCAGCAGGCGTCAGGTCGGGATCGAACTCACGACCTCCTGTGTACTTTGCGAGGTAGTTAACATCTCGGCACCTTGGCGCTACCCCCCCCCCCCCCCGCCGTCTCTGATCGGCAGACCGCTTGTGGCGGTGTACAATGTGGGTACTACCACCACTTCCAGGGAGATCTGGCTCGGGTAGAAGAGTAGACCAAATACTCTCGAGCTGTCGAGCTCCCTCTAGTGGAGCCCCTTTCCACCGGCGGTGATGTGAGCAAACAACTCATTTGTGGCCATCGCACCGGTCGCCGAATTATTCTTTCCGACTCGGGAAAAACAAAACACAAAGATCCCCAGCAGCCCTTCGTGGTGTCATTGCCGTGCGCCCCAAATCGTAACCCGAGCCGAGGCGTCTAGACGGGAGGTAATGCGCCTGCCATGCATCGTGGCGTCTGCGCTCCGTCAGCCATAGCAGCAGCAGCAGCTCTTTGGTTCTCGAGAGAGACGGGGAGAGGGTGGGGGGGGGTCATGGGGCGATGTTCACCTGCTCCGATCGCACCTGCAGTGCTCACTCACGAGGAGGGGGGGGGGGGTCTCCAGGCACGCGCGCCATGCAGTCGGTGCCACAATCGCTTTCCGACCGAAGCGAGATGATTTTCGTCCGTCCGCGTTTGGACGTCTAAGCGTTCTTGAGTGTTGACCGAGCCACCACCGCCCCCCCACCCCCCCGAGGTACTTACACCCCCCTAAGCGCTTCAAACGAGGCGGGCGGAACCCGCCGTGAGAGATTCCACGTGGCGGCGCGCGCGCGCGCGGCAGAGAAGTTGGATTCGACGTGAGGCCTTGAACGGCGATAGGTCGAATGAAGAACGCGCAAGCGCCGATCACGACAAATTGGCAAAGGGCGTTCATTATTATTTTTTGTGCAAAAAAAAAAAATCACGTGAACATTTTTTCCGGCCGTCGTCATCAATTACCAGCCATTATCTATCCACTGCTGGAGGACTCCCCCCCCTCCCCTTCCCTCCAAGCCGGTCAACCATCTTTCAAGGTCCCGCGGATGCATCGAGCCATTAAAGTTTGCGCGCGCGTGTCGGAGCTGCTTTTCACCGTGCGCGTTCCCCTCCCTTGGCCGCCACTCCGTCGTTGGTCGTTCACCACGTCGCGCCCAAACCCCACTCACTTCACGAAACCGTTTCGATGTCTCTAACCCCCCGCGAGTCTTCTCTGTTCTAGCGTGCTCCTCTGCCGGCCTCTCGGAGTCATCCCGAGGACGTTTGCGCGCTTTTCAGATTGCCTTCAAGTTTTTTCGTCGAGGTTTCGTGTTTCTGATCCATCCGTCATGGCAGGTGATGTACAGTGGGGGCCTTGCCAGTAGTTCACTTTGTGTTGTTGGCGAGCTCCCGTAAACTCACACGAATGCATCTTGTGACGCAAGTATAAGAAGCATCATGGTCGAGAGTTTCGTTTTCTGAACTTCTTTCGCACCGTATACAACCGTGCTAATTGGAGGTCTGGGGTTAGGACAGCAGACTAGGCACACAAATCTCTTCTAAAGAAATACGTTTTCAATCTATATTTAAAATTGCAAAGCTCCAGTGGCTTCCTAATATCGGAAGAAAAAGCGTTCCAGACGGCCACACATCTGAAAGCGCGCGTTGCAGTGACCGTCTTTGTCCGGATGGCCGGAGTTAGCGGGACGATGTGCAACGTCCGTAGCGAACCGTGCTCATCGGAGGTGCGGGACAAGGCCACCAAGCGAAGAACTTGCACGGCAAGTTTTGCGTGGACTAAACGTCCAGGTGCAAAGTTGTCGAGCCGCGTGTGCGCGATGCGCTTCGTGAGTAGCGTCGATCAACGCCGTCCGGCCCGCGCGACAGAGAGCGGGCCGAGAAGAACGATCGTCACGTGGGTCCATTGATCGGTTCGGGTGGCCGCACAGCCACCGCACTGTGGGCCACCTTTAATGTCCCCCGGCGCTTGCGGAAGAAGAGGTGCGCTGTGCGTGCAATGTGTGCGTGTGTGGGATGCATTCGACGATGGCGATTTGTGTTGCGCCGACCGCGTTAACACCGGGACGCGTGTTAATGGTCATCACGCCGGGCTTGCATACGAGAGGTCACCGGCTCGATTCTACCTCCCGGCGCCGCAGTTGAAAGAATGGGCCAAGCATTTGATACACACCACCAGCCTCAACCCCAACCCATTGCCTCTGTCAAGGTTGGCAGCATAAATGAGTGCACCGCAGTTCATCGATTGAGGGGTCACGTGCGATGGGGTAAAGCGTGGCTACTCCCACCAGATCCAAGATGATCCGACTCGGGTGGAAGCGTCGACATAATGCCCTCTAGAGCAGTGTTCTTCACGCGTTTTCAAAGGGAGGGGCCATTGTCGCCGATAACACATCAGCGTGAGGGCCGCCACGCATTTGAAACCACTGGGGTTTGTGACAGCACCATGATGGGGCGATTTTCACATTTGTTGCGTATTGTGGGGGTGGGGGGGCGCACTAAAGGCCACCAGGAGCAGTGAGTGGCCCGAGGGCGTTGCAATAAAAAACGCGGCTCGAGAAGGCCTTTCTCTCTTTCTCTCTCCAGCTCCATCAAGTGGTGGCGCTTCCTCCAGCAGCTGCGTGAGTGAACACATTGCAGGGGCTGCGCCTGCACCTTCGTCATCGTGCGCGCACATCGGGGGAGTGAGGTGGGGGGGGGGGCTTCTCGCGGAGGGGTTCACAGAAAGGGGGCCCTCTTTCTTGTGATAAGCGAACAAGTGGCGCTTCTGTGCATTCGTAAAATCCCGGCGGTTTGTAAGGCAATCTCCGAGGGGCACGCGAAACCCCGCAACACACGCGGGGCCATTATGAGCCGGGCAACTCTTTTTTTTTTGCCGAGAAGTTGAGAGCGGTGGCCGCAAAACTCTCACTCAAACAACTCATTGACGGCGCTTCACAATGGCCCCGTCGAAACGACTGCTCGCCGATGCAATTGAGGACAATTTCGCGGGACAAATTTGCCCATTTAAATGCCAAAACATTTAACCTACGTCCATCTGATAGAGGGGTTTTTTTTTTGGCTGTTGCAAACGATGGGCAGCTAGGGAGCGATGTGGCCCACACAATGAACAAAGACAAAGATAGCCTTCACAGCCTGTTGGGGCAAGTGCTGTTAGCGAGCAACTATGAAGGCCGTCACGGCACACGATGGGGGCGGGTGGCCGGCACCACGCCCGGCCGCCTTTGTGATCATCACACACAACCCCAAGTACGTATTTGAGGCTGAGTCGACCTAGGGGAGGTCCATGACCGGTTCAGATCATCGTCGCTGGTGTTGGTGGCCGTGAACGGGAATCGAACTCGGGAAGCCGAGTTCGTGTGAGCGAGCACATTTGAAGGCCGGCACGGCACACGAGGAGGTGGGTGGCCAGCACCACGCCCGGCCGCCTTTGTCTCTCCCGAGTGGCGATGTTTACACACCGCACCAGGAACTCATTTTGAGTCGACCGGTTCAGATAATCATCACTGGTGTTCGTAGCGCAGTGCGCTAACCGCGACGCCACCACACACGCAACACACACGTGGTGGGTCGGTGTGTGTGTGTGTGCGAGTGTGTGCGCGTGTGTGCAAAACTTGGGTCAATCGGGCACAGCTCTTGGGCATTGAAGCTTCACCAATGTCACCCGACAGCTCCAGGTGTGAACACAGACGCGCACGCACGTGACGCGCGTGGCCGATGAGCGCAGCAACACGGAGCAGGGGAGCACGGGGCCCTTCGCTGCGGCCACAGACAATGGGACGTGGGCAAAGCCCGGCGTTATGTATATGCAGGCCGCGAGCGCGCGGTGCCCATGTATGCATGGGATTTGTTAATGCTTTGTCTTTTTTTTTGCCAAGCTGTCAGAAATGATTAATGGGCAGCATACAAATGAGTGTGTAAGGTCATGCTTAATGAAGCACAGGGTTTTTTTTTTGCAGAGTGGTGGGGGCGGGGTGGGTGGGTGGGTGGTGGTGGTGGGTCGGTTACTGTGTAGCGAGTTGGTCTGTGCTACTCGTGCGACGGAAGGTGCGTAGCCCGAATGCTCTTCTGGCGATTCGCGGAATGAGGCAGGATAGGAGCCCCCCCCCCATTCTTCCATTGCGAATGGGGGGCGGTGGGCGGGGGTCCTATTCGTCGGGAGCGCCTATTCGCTTGCGTGCTCTCGGGCGAGAGCGCGCCGTGGACAATTCCAGGAACCATTTATTCCAGTTAGCAAAACCAAGGGCCCCTCCTCTTAACCTCCGTCTCCTTCGGAAATAATTGGTTTATTTAAATGATGCGAAATTTAATTATTGGCATCAGCGCGGTGATTGCGGCGGCGAGTCAAGCGAGTTGGGTTGGAAGGAACGCGGCGGCCATGGGGTGGGTGGTGGCTCATAACCGTGCTGCTGCCGCTGCCGCTGCTGCTGCTACTGTCGTTGTGTTATCTTGAGAGACCTATTAATGCGACGTTCCGGCAGAGAGATCGTGATGGGGGCAATCCCCGTCAGCAATTTAACAAGTTGAACGTAAAGGAGGGGTGGGGGGGGAGGGCAGGCAAATGACTTCGGGGAATTTCTCTGCAAGTGCGGGATTCAAAATACGGGGACGGACTGCAGACATGGGAGACACAAAACACCCCTCCCTAGCCACCAACCCCTCCCCCGCCGCCCCCCAAACAAGATGAAGACAAAGATCCCCCGTACAGCCGTAACATAATTTTGGGTCAAGTGCTGTTAGCGAGGCGCACCTATGAAGGCCGGCAGGGCACGCGAGGTGGTGGGTGGCCAGCACCACGCCTGGCCGCCTTTGTCTCCCGAGCGGCGATTTGTACTCACGGCACCACGTACTCGTTTGAGGCCGAGTCGACCTAGGGGAGGCGCAGGACCAGTTCCAGCGGCACACGCAAGCACCCGATCCGTGCGAGCGTTAAAAAGTGCCATTTTTTTTTTATAAAGCTGCATTAAGAGTGGTGGGGCGTTTTGATGGTTTATTAAATTCCACGATGTGAAATTTCTCCCTGCGTCGCGCGACCCCGCGAGGCAACCCTAGACAGCTGCTTCCAATTATGCGGCCAAACCCCCCCCCCCCGGGGGGGGGGGCGGCCCCCCCGCGCGCACATGTGTTTGGCTTTTGTGCTCCAGAGCCTCTAACCGGGTCACCAGGCCTCTCAATCTTTGAAGTCTCCCCTCCACGATTTATCACTTCTGCTGTTTCTTATTACGCTAATCATCTTCTATTACCGTTAGCCCTTTCGGTTCCACCTCTTGCTTAAAAGTTACATTTTTTTTAGTTCTCCCCTACGTTTCGCTTTTTTTGTGTGTTTGCCTCTCGCACCCCGACCCACCCCCACCCCGTGTCCTCTCGTGGCCACCCCCGTTCACCTGTCTGATGGTTTTGAAACCGCGCGTCGCCTGATGCCGTAATAGCCCCTCGCGTAAGGCGTGCAAGGGGATTTTTACACACAGCGTTGGTGTACGGTGCTTTGTCTGCACTATTTTGCTGTTTTTTCTTGGATTTTCTGTTTGCACATAGTCACATAGTCACTTGAATATGTTTTTTGTGCATGTTTTTGTTTCTGTGTTTGTTGCGGTTGCACCCGATTCAAGAGCCGAATGGCTCACAGGGCTATACCTAATAAATGAAATGAAATGAGACGAGCGGGGTGGGCTCTGCCTGGACATTTGAGGAGATGCGGATGGGCCTCATAAACGCCTGCCTGAGCAGTTGTTGAACCTTGGTTGTTGTTGTTGTGTCGTTTATGAATAAACAAGTCACAATGTTACATCTTCGAGTGGACTATTTGATGTGGGGGGGGGGGGGGGGGAAAAGTCGCTTTGCGGTTGCGGCAAAAACTTCCGAACCTCGGTCAACAAACTCCACCGCTGGTTTGAGCGTGAGGGTCGTTTGTCCATACTTCATCAAACTCTTTGGTTCTTTCGGTAAAGTCACGTAGGTAGAAAAAATAATCGATCACGACGTTTCGATCGAAAGAAGACGGTCGCTTGTGTTGCGATCGAAACGTCGTGATCGATTCTTTTTTCTACCTACGTTGACTTTACCGAAAGAACCAAAGAGTATGGATTCCTGCAGTCACGAAAGCTTCAAATCAAGATCGTACTTCACCAAGCCGGCCACTGCTATTTCCACTCACTGTTGGTTTCACGCACCTCCGATTTTGCCACGTACGGTGCGAAAGAAGTCCAACGGTCATACACGTGAGTGACGTGAGTGGCGTCATCAGGATCGGTTCAGATTTGACTCGCTGCTGATTTTAGCCGCAGCTGGGAATCAAAGTCAGGTTGCCGGGCATATAGCGAGGGTGCGCTAATCTATGTATTACGTATTTATATTTAGTGACTTGATTACCATTGAGCTCCTGTCGTGTTTTTGTGTTGTTGTTGTAACTCTCTGACTCGCCCATGCTGGAATATCTGTCAAAAAAATCCATCAATCAAGTATGTATTTATATCGCACTATTTGTTGCAAATGATGCCATTCAAAGTGCTGTGCAGACAAAAAACATTATTAATAGACTAAATTACACGAAAAAAAATGCAAATTCCATATAAAAAAAACTTACATTATGATAAGTAACTATGGAAGGCATAATAAAAAAAACGCTATGAAAGGATCTTAAGCAAAAGCAAGTTTAAAAAGGTCAGTTTTTAGATTCAACTTAAAACTGCTTAATGATTGTGAAGCCCTCAGACACTGATTCTGAACCACAGCACTACCACTACCCTCACATTGATCCCAATGCGCTCAAAGCAGAGTATCGTGCAAATCCATAAACAGTTGCGCCCTTCGACTGAGTGGACATAACCTCGGTTGCTATTAAATCACCACCGGGCTACGTAAACAACAACAAGAACAACAAACAAACAAAGTAAAATGTCAAATAAACCTCGCCAACTAAACTGGCCGCTAGAGGCTGAAACGTCTGGCGCCGTGGCCCAATTGTTTGTTTCACCAATCGAGAGACAGAAGAGAGGAGGGGGGGACGCGCTCCACCGACGGACTTGTCCGGGCGTTCATTTAATTTGGGGGAGATTTAGCGTCCATTCTGCAAATTGATCGGGGGAGAGG
>CM025614.2:1942359-1972599 GCA_014621495.2 Entosphenus tridentatus
GTGGCGGGGGGAGGGGGGGGGGCTTCATCCAGCAGTGAGTTGATCACGACCGATAATAATGATGATAATGATGATGGTTAACTGATGCTCACACCAATTCCCTTCCCCCTGCAGAACACGCATGGCCAGCGATCAAAGGGGCCCGGGTGAGGGAGCGGAGGAGGAGGACGAGGAGGTAAGATCGTTGACACCTGTGGCGTTCCAGGCTGCGCAGCAAACAACCGCAGGTGCTGAGTTCACTGCCGAGCCCCCCCCCCCAACCCCTGAACGTGTTTATTTGTCCCCGCAGGCATGAATATTAACCAACTATTTATCCCCATGGGGAACGGAAACAATTGCTCTCCCCCAATACGAAGGGTCACGGGTGGAGGGAGCGGTGGCGCAGGGGTTAGCGCACCGCACGATGAACCTGGCGAGCTGATTTGGATGATTCGCGAGGCGCGGTTAACATCGGTGACGAGTGATATCCCAAATCCGCCTCTGGGCCAGGCCTGCTTCCACCCCCCCTCCCCGCCCCCCCTTGCCCTTTCACCAAGCAGCATTGACAAGCGTGGTGAAGTATGATACGGAAAAAAAACTACCCACGACCGAAGCGGCATGGGGAGGCCTTCATCCATCAGGGGGTTAACGTCGGGTTAAGGCTGAGGTCAAGCTACATGGGTTGGGACACAGACGCTACATTGTCTAGGAGAGAACGGAGCGGCGCGAAACTGTGAAACTCGAATGAGAGCAAAGTGAGGATACGTTCTGGTTTTAGTTGACAACGCGGGGATTTGGACGAAGATTACTTTATTTACAAATACAACGAGGGGGTGGGCAGATATTCGAAAGAGGAACCAGTATTCCCGTGTTGTTATTTTTGTTTATCCCTAGGAGGGAATGCATGATGATGATCATTCGTGGATGAGTGAATTTTCGCGGGGTACAAATAAGCCTCTGGCACCGGCTCTGTTGTCGACGGGGCCACCCTGATAGACACCCTTGAAAAACAAATCTCTTGAAGGGTCATCTGTGAAAAGTAGAGCTTCCTAGCTCATCGGATTTCTCCAAGATAACAAAAAAATAACAACTACATTTCGATCCTGAGATTTCATCCGGGTGTCATGTCAATCAATACAAATACATCGACGACGATTTGCCCGTTGAGTGAAATCACCCGCGGCCGAATCGCCCCGTAAGCGAGCGACGTTCAGAGACACGACAGCGTTGGCCGCGGGTCGGGGGGGGGGGTCCCCTCCGTGTCTCTCGACCGCCCGACGAGTCGCGTCACTTGCCCAGCGACACGCCGCCACGTGCCGGACCAAACTGACGTCTCCTTGTTGTGCGAAAGCATTTATCAGACGCGTATACGTTGGTTTTTTTTGGGACTCCCTTTGTTGAATCAGGCCCCGCGTGAACCTTTCCGCTAATGGTGGCGATGTGTTAAATCCCTCGCCTGGTATGCAGGAGGTTCGTGGGTTCGATCCCGACCCTGGCGCTTGCTGGAAATGTGGAGTTTGCGTGTCTCTCTCTCTTTCTCTCTTTCTCCGTGCTCGCGTGACATTTTTTCTGGGTTCTCTGGTTTCCCCCCTCCACATTTAGAATCAACATCACGCGTTTAGACTATTTGGCTGATATTCATTTCCACGTGATAAGCCAATTCGTTGAGCTATTATGTGTGGCCAAATCGCTTCTGAAAAATAACAAATATCTCATGGAGATTTATCTAGTTAAGTAAAACATAGTTTAGTTTGAGTATATTTATTTATTTATATATAAAAAAAATCCCATTCCTATACTTTGCACTCCTACGTGTTTTTGTTGTTGTATTGTTTGTTGTTGTAACTTTCTGACCAGCGCCTACTGGACATCTGTGGACAAACAAAAAAGAGCTTCATAGCTCATCGGATTTCTGGGGGTTGCGCGGGAGCGCGTGCCCGCCAGAGAGTTTTGCGAAAAAGAATTGAGTGGCTGCGTGGCGAGCGAGCCACAGTTTACGTAACATCGCCGGATTTCATCGTCAAAGAGTTACGCGGCAGAGCCAAGCGTTGTGGATTTGGTGTGGCTATTGTGGGCAGGTGGGCGCAATGCGGACTTTTTTCGCTTGACATCCACGCAGCTGGTCACACGAGGGAGAGCGAGCGAGCGAGAGATAAATAAACAACAACACGGCCGTGGTTGTGTTTGTTCAGAAGCGATGGCATCTTACATAAATCATAACAAGGCAGCTGTGCAACTAAACGTTTGAAACGAATTACAGTTGTGGTAATTTTTGTTTGTTTTAACAATTCAGCATCACGATTGTAACCGCTGCAATGTGTCACACTTATAAATAATAATGATACTTCTACTGATGGCAACAACAACAATCTGACATCAGTGAACGTGTCGTTATCGCTGCTTGTTAGGCGGCGTGTCGACGCCACGACGCTCCATTCGTCAACTTTATTTTTTAATTTGCTACGAAATAAGCATCTGTTTCTCTTTGCTTCTTTCGGTAAAGTCACGTAGTTAGAAATAAAATGAAATAAAACAAATCACGACGTTTGGATCGCAACACAAGCGGTTGTCATCAGGCCTGATGACAACAACAACAACAATCTGACATTAGTGAACGTAGTGAATTGTTTTATTTGATTTTATTTCTAACTACGTGACTTTACCGAAAGAACCAAAGAGTATGGATACCTGCAGTCACGAAAGCTTCAAATCAAGATTAAGCATTCTAGATTTGAAGCTTTCGTGACTGCAAGGATTCATACTCTTAGTTCTTTCGGTAAAGTCACGTAGGTAAAAAATGAAATTATTGTTTTATTTTTATTAATTTCATTTTTTACCTACGTGACTTTACCGAAAGATTAAGCATTCTAGATGTGAAGCTTTTGTGACTGCAAGGATTCATATTCTTAGGTTTTTTCGGTAAAGTCACGTAGGTAAAATTTTTTAAGTCTTTTTACTTTACTTGTATTAATTTAATTTTTTTACCTACGTGACTTTACCGAAAATCCTAAAAATAAGATTAAGCATCCCTTTTTGAGTCTGTCATTCACGCTCCGCGGAACTATGGACTTTCACACCCCCTCCCCTCCCCCGGTACCCTGCCCCTCTCCCCAGCCCCTTACCAAAATAATTCACAAAACGAGACAATTTCCTGAAATTGCCGGGCGAGCGGGTCAAACGCGGAGTGCGCACTGTACGCAACGGAACGCACCAAAAAAAAAGAAGGGGGCCCTGCTCATTGCCCCACTGTCTTTCCCGGAATTGCTGGAAATTGCTTCCAGACAATTACGCCATTTTACATTTCTAATCACATCATTTCATTTTTCAAAGGCTACACCGCTCGCTCGCTCGCTCTTACCTCCAGCCCCGGTTGGCGGGGGACACTGAGGCTGGTTCCCTTAATCTGATAACATTGTTGAAACAAGCCTGGGAGCACATCATCCGTCACTTCACACATTTCTCAGACGCACATTTGTAAGTGATTTGCATCTGCAGCTGCGTCCGTAATTAAAGCAAAGTGGTTCCAAGTACGACAATATTAAATACTCGCGCCGCGATGTTAATTTTACATCGTGATTACAACGCCGTTGTCTCTCCCTCTGTCTCTCTCCTCTCTCTCCCCTCTCTCGGCAAAGAGCGCTTGGCAGAAGAGCGTTAAACTTTGAGCATCCGCAGTGATTTGTCAAGCGATGTTTTTTTTGTTGTGCATGGAACGCGGCTCAAACACGACGCCACGTTCAAACGCTCAATGACAGCGCGCGCCTTCACGTACGCACGTTCACGTACACACGCGCACACGCTAAACACGTTTCACACGTTCGCGTACGCACGTTCGCGTACACACGCTCACGCACGCACGCTCACGCACACACGCTCACGTACACAAGCTCACGCACGCTCACCGCTACACCTCCACTCCCCACCACTTGCACTCACTGACACACAAACACACCCGCCCCCCGTACCCCACGGACGCACACACAAAGACAAAGCTCCTCCGTATAGCCTAGACATGCTCTCGAGGCAAGTGCTGTTGGCGAGCACCTATGAAGGTTGGCACGGCACACGAGTGGGTGGGTGGCCAACACCACGTCCGGCCGCATTTGTCCTGCACCAGGTATTAATTTGAGGCTGAGTCGACCGAGGGGAGGTCCATGACCGGTTCAGATCATAGCCACTTGTGTTGGCCGCGAGCGGAAATCGAACTCGGGTCGCCGGGTTCAGAGCGCAGCGCGCTAACCACGACACTACCGCTCACACACACACCACGCGCGCACGCACTCTCACACACACACATCACACACGTCTCTCCCCCACCCCCCCCAGTTTCCCCCGCACCCCCCTCCGCGGCCCACACCGATAGCTGTCAATCAAGCGGTGGGGCTGCTCTCAATTTGCTCCGCGTCGGTTGATGCTGCCAGAACTGATAGCGGGGTTCGAGGGCTCCCTTTGAAGGAGTCGTGCCGCGTGGCGGGCGGCACGACTTCTGCCGCCGCTCCGACACGCGCCCCCCCTCCCACCTCGTGCCGCCGCCCCGAGGCGCACGCGTGGCCGCGGATGGCGTGGGACCCTCTCGGAGTTCGCTTACACCTCTGATTTCACCGCCCTCTGCCTTCATTCAAAGTTGTTGCGCCCTCCTGTTTCAAACAAGAACGGGGGTGATCTTCTTGGTTCTTTCGGTAAAGTCACGTAGAAGGGAAGTAATACAATAATAATAAAAAAAACATAATAAAATAATTCTCACGACGTTTCGGCCACAACGCAAGCAGCCGTCCTCAGGTGAAGACCATGTCTGTCGGGGAGACAGACGTTGTCTCCCCGACAGACCTGGTGAGAATTATTTTATTATGTTTAATTTTTTATTATTTTATTATTTCCCTTCTACGTGACTTTACCGAAAGAACCAAGAAGATGAATCCCTGCAGTCACGAAAGCTTTACATCGAAAAAGAACGGGGGTGGGTCATTCGTGTCTCTGGCCCTCCGAGCCAGTGGTGAAGATTTAGATTGAGTGAACAACAACAACAGCAACAACAGAAATACTCCGTAATTATAATTCCCAAGTGCCGTTCGGTTTCCCGAGCCGGAGCCGTGCATTGAGTAAGTCTTATCTCGAGTTGTCGCCATGGACTACTCCGTGCGGGTGAGGAGGAGGAGGAGGAGGGGGGGTTGTGGGCAGCTTCGCCTCGTGCCACGGCTGAAGATGCTCGCGGTAGCGCGCGAGGAAGCTTTGCGAGTCGAGGTGCTGAACGACTCGGGACAGCCCGGAAGGAAAGAGGGGGGGGGAGGAACTCGGATGAAAAGCATCTGCGGAAACTTACCGCGTGTTAAAATCGCGTGCATTCATTTATTCGTGCAGACAAAACCCTTCCAATGTTTTCCTTTTAAAAATTACCAGTCAAATTGTCGTTTCTCATCAATGGCTTCTGGTTTCACCTGAGGACGGCTGCTTGCGTTGTGGCCGAAACGTCGTGAGAATTATTTTGTTATTTTATTACTTTTATTATTTAATTACTTCCCTTCTACGTGACTTTACCGAAAGAACCAAGAAGATGAATCCCTGCAGTCACGAAAGCTTTAAATCGAAATTTAAGAGCAGATAGACAAATCGGGTTTCACAAGTGAACACACGTGTGTTTTCTACGGGCACTTCCGATTAGCACGGTTGCCTATGTACGGTGCGAAAGAAGTTCCACATACATACGTCAGGGCATATTTTTTAAACCTCCGTAAAAAAATATATTGGTACCTCCAAGAATGTGTTCCCTCGGGTTATGCTAAATAATCTACATTGGTTCAGACCAAACAGACGATGTGAAATAGCAAGCTCTTACTTATTGCCACCTGAGCAATTGTTTCACCAATAAGTTTGGAAATTGGTCTGAAGGTGAATGTTTTCGTGAAAAATACATGGACCTAGTCCACTGTTAAAAGGACGATGACTTTGATAGCAAAATATAAAGGGTGGGGGATGGATATTTACTCCTGGATAACAATCTATTCGGTTGGGGACAACGATATTCCTGACACTGACTCTGTTGGCTGTGGAAGGATGATGATGGTGATGATGGTGATGATGGTGATGTACGCTGTACTTCTTTTGCACCGTACGTATCCAACCGTGCTGATCGGAGGTGCGGGGGTTATGATGATGATGATTGATTGATGATGATGCGCTTTACCTGGAAGCATATCGTGTGAAACCATCCTCCCAAAACAATCCAATGCAGCAACATTGTGCACCAGGCAGAACAGCATTGACCAAGCCTGCACTGTCAGAAGACTGGTAGGGTAGAAACGCGAGCGAGCGGGGACCGCATGCCGCCCTCTGAATATTGGTGCCTTGGGAGAATAAACATGAATTCCAGAGGTTACGACTACTCAGAGGGGAAGGTGCATTAATTACACTGGTCAAAAAAAAACCTTTTTTTTCTGGCCTGGACTTTTGCAGCTGTTTTAGACTAATTTCAGGGTGCTGATTCCAAATCTGATCTCAGATTTGCTCTACACATCTCATTTTTATGCTATCGGCATACCCCATTTTCATTGATTTTACCCGAAATTAACTCTGTCACTTATGATTGCAAGTTGCTGCGAGTCAGTGACTGCTTTAGTGTTAAAATATGGTGCTGTATTTTTAGGATAGTGTGTTAATAATATCATTTTATGTAGATATCCACATTTATTTCATATTTTTCTTCTGCAGTTTTTATTGAAAATGCAATATTTGATATCTCAAAAACCTGATGTGATAGACAAAAACGATGCCAGATTTGGAATCAGCACCCCAAAATTACCTTAAAACCGTTGAAATACCTTATGCCAGAAAAAGTGTGTTGACCAGTGTTATTCTGTAAGTGCCAGGAGGGATTCAGTTCTCACTACTAAAGTACAAAGTCCACCTTATCCGTATTGATCCTACATGATTGTGCTTCGTCGTTCACGACGTCTGATAATAACAATCACTTGTCGGGCACACCACCGCGCACACCACGAGCACGACATTCCGCGAGATGGACCAAGCGTGCCAGAATCATTTCCGGAGCAGCGTTCTGGACCGTTCTGAGTGAAATCGAGCACTTGGGCTCCGGGAAAAGCCTGGGCACCGCGGCGACTGCCTCGCGAGGAGGGGGGGAGGAGGAGGATGGGGGGGGGGTCCCGCTGGAAGCGGTGGAGCCGTGGGCGTGTGCGCACGACCGTGCCCGTCTGCTCATTGTACACGGATGACGGCGCGTCTGGAGCGTGACAGGTGCGGTATAAAGCAGGTAAGGTGTGCGTAATCCGCAATTTTCTGCACGAGACGGATTTGGAGATTGCGCATGCGCTACGCCCACGCGCGCGCTATGGGCGCACGTTAAAGAGCTCACAGTTGATTCGTCTTTTTCGCTGTTATTTCACATTCGTTGGGGTGGTGGGGAGGGGGGTGGTGTTGGTGTTGTAGCCGGCAGTGCAATTAGGAATACAAACAGCCAAGGATGAATGTATTCCTGCGGCCGTGTGTGTTAAAAATAAAACCACCGAAAAGAAAATAACGGCGTCAAAGAGTAACCAGATGTCGTGTAATTGCGATGATGAGTTGCGTCTCCGACTCGGCTGGCGATGGATTTCGTTGCCGAAGGGGGGCGGGGGGGGGGAGACGTCTGGCGAAAGACCGCACCAGAAGATGGCAGTCTTTAGCCGTGCTTGGTAAAACTGAAAGAAAAAAATCCAACCGATTAGCATCTCGTGCCAAATAAAACACAAACACCCGTGTCTTACAAGAATTCCGCACGGGGAGTGACGGTTGCAAGAATAAAAAAAGGCCCATTTGCGGCGTTTTTTCCTGGAATCCTTGCATATTTAAAAATGACACATCAGCCCCATCCTTTACGCAGGCCAGGAATATAAAAAAAAATGCGTGCTGAGGTCTTTTTTTTTGTTGCCATTTGCAGAGCTTGCCATCAATCACCGGCGCTCGTGACGCGGGAGGACTCACATGTTGTCTCACTTTATCTGAAAGTAAAGCGCAGAAACAAACAAGCTGGCCACTTTTACCCAACAGATGTTGCTTCCCCGTCCGCCCTTGCAGCGCTCTGCTCTGTCAGTTGCCGTGGCAGGGGCTGTCGGTCTGCGTGCGTGTGTGGATATGTGAGTGTGGGGAGCGGTGGTGCAGCGGTTAGCGCGCTGCGCTACGATTCCAACACCAGTGACGATTATGTATTTGAACCGATCCTGGGCCTCCCCTAGGTCGACTCGGTATCAAATTAGTACCCGGTGCGAAGTGTAAACATCGCCACTAGGGAGACAAAGGCGGCCGGGCGTGGTGTTGGCCACCGACCCCCTCGTGTGTCGTGCGGGCCTTCATAAGTGCTCGCTAACAGCACTTTCCCCAACAATCTGTTCAGGCTATATGGAGGATCTTTGTGTGTGTGTGAGTGAGGGGAATGATCGTGTAGTGGTTAGCGCGCTGCATTACGAACCCGGCCACCCGAGTGTTGTTATAACAATTCTATAATATTTATTTAAAGTTGCGCATTTTGATGTGACGTCACATTTCTCAACCCTCCCCCCCTAGGTGCATGACGTCATTTATGGACGGCTCCTAACAGCACTTGCCCCAACAGTCTGTTAAGGCTATGCGGGGGATCTTTGTCTTTGTGTGCAGAAGCGTCTGTCTGTGTGTGTGTGCTGTGGCAGCTTGGCCACCAAGATATGCACCGTGGGGAGCGGTGGTGCAGCGGTTAGCGCGCTGAGCTACGAACCTGGCGACCCGGGTTCGATTCCCACTCATGGTCAACACCAGTGCCGATAATCTGAACCGGTCCAGGGCCTCCCCTAGGTTGACTCAGCCTCAAATGAGTACCCGGTGCGACGTGTGAGCATCGCCACTAGGGAGACAAAGACGGCCAGGCGTGGTGTTGGCCACCCACCTCCTCGTGTGCCACTGTGCCGACCTTCATAGGTGCTCCTCGCTAACAGCACTTGCCCCAACAGTCTGTTGAGGCTACACGGGGGATCTTTTTGTGGCCGCTTGGCTACCAAGCTATGCGCCGTCGTCGGAATTCCGACGTTTCAGATAAGGCGGCGCCTCCTTCAGTAGAGACTAATTAACGATGCGATGAAAAACAAATACGCGTTTTAAAAGCGACCGATTTCATTCGAGACTTAAGCGTTGATCAGTTACAGAGCTCAGGTGGAATACAAAAACAAAGGTAAAGGCGAAGCTCACTCAACCTGCTGGCAGAAAGGCCTTCGATGATGGGAGCTCTGGAAAACCCCTCTCGAGGGTGTTTTGGCCTACATGTCCACGCTGGCCAGATGTCTTGGCACATGGGAGCCATGCTGGCGAGATGTTAACTACCTCGCCTGGCTGGTATGCAGGAGGTCCTGGGAACGATTCCAACCCTGACGCCTGCTGTATATATTCGGAGTTTGCGTGTCTCTCTCTCTCCTCGTGGTCGCGTGGATTTTTCTCCGGGTTTTCCTCTTCGTATTTAGAAACACGCTGTATAGATGATTTTGCTGCTGTACCATTCCACACGATAAGCCACGCTTCGTTGAGTTATCATTTGTGGCCAGGTCGTTTCTGAAATAGAGTTATAACAGCTCAGTCAGTGGTGCCTTACCGGGTAAAATAGATCGTAGTTTAGTTTTTTAGTTATTTAGACGTGGGAGCGACCACACTTTATCGCACCGCGTGCAGCCTGCCGATGGACTACGGCGCATCGATTCGTTCCGCCGGGTAGACAGGAGCGGCCGGGGGTTCATGAACGTTTCTCTTACCTCCGCTGCCGCGCGGGGAGATCGAACCAGCGACCTCTGCGGTACTGAAAGTCCAGTCCTCTGACCGGTTGCCCCGCCGCAGCGTGCCCAGTCGTGGGTGCACGGTGTGCGCGAGTTGAATTTGTTTGGAAAGCCAAACGTCGACGGGGTTGTAAGCGGATACCGGCGTGCGCGCGTGTGCACACCGGAACGATACGCGCGTGCATAATTTTTCAAGGGTATAAGTTTTAAGCTCGGGGGAGGCGATGGAACTGCAAAGCTGTCTCGAGCGGAAACTTTGTAGCGCGAATGTCCAAAAAATGCAAGAAGTGCAAAAACTTCGGCTGGTACTAAGCAGCGAATATCCCAGCGTTAAAGTTGTATATATATTTAAAAAAAATATGTTTGCTCCGAGATAAAGTTCGGCAATAAAGCACTGGACATCGACTCCAAAACCCATAACCTATTGCAGCCTCTTTCCCCCCCTTACGTTGCGAATTAGGTCGAGCAACAAACAATCTCGTGCCGTGTACAATTAGACGATAGCGTCATATTTTCACCGTGTAATTAAATATCGGGTGTTGCCAAGCAAACCCAGGGAGACGCTCCAAAGTTTGACGCTTGGGGTTTGGAGCCTGCTCCCAGCAGTGAAGGGTGATTAATAGGTCCACGATGCGATGTGCCTACACCTGCTGCGCTCGGCTTTAATCCTCCACGAGTCTTCCTGTTCAACACGACTCCGCTTTGTTGGGAAGGGGGTGGGGGGTGTAATTTATTAACGCCGTGGTTGGGACTCGGCGATTACTCAAACGCTCGTCCGTCTCGCGAGGTAAGTCGACGCAAAAAAGCAACTGAACTTCCGAGGAATCTGACGCTCGATTTTCTCGGCAGAGTTTGAAGAAGCGAAAAAACAAACGAGGCGCAAATCACTTTGCTGTTGTCACCGACCCGCCCGTCTCGCTGAATGGATGGCAGAGGCGTTCCACACGCGGCGTGAAATTTGACGGGTTTAAAATATATATTTTATTAAAGTTCATTATTGATCTTTTTTTGTGGGTAGGGTGTGGATTAGTGATACCAATCTTAACTGATTTGCTCGGGGCTAGCTCCATTTATAACTCTCAGAAAGCGACGTCTTCCCTTTTGCAAATTAATTTAATTCATTATTCATTTTTTTGTGTCCTCATGCTAAAAACAACGAAGCCAGGGAGTAGGAGAGTTATGCAAGAACAACTCGATGTGTGATATGAGAATGATGGTTAAAAGCAATGTCTCCTTTCGGGAGTTTGAGAGAAAGTGGGATGAATTTGGCCTCGAATCAGAATACATGCATGCACACGCACACACCAGTACCAATAACCGCCGTTCGCCACTAAGTGACGGCGCAGTCACCACGGCTCCTGTGCCAGGCTAGGTGCACTTTGAGGCCACGTGAAGTGTCGAAGGGCTCGCTGACAGGTCACGGGACAGATCCAGGTGCCATGGGTTGGCTAACCGAGATGACTGGCAGATGCACCAGCTGTGCCCCCGTCTGTGACAACACACACACGCACGCACGCACGCACACCTACACTTGCACACACGAAGACAGAGGCCCCCATAGAGCCTTGTATGAATTGTTGGGGCAAGCATACGAGGGGGTGGGTGGCCAGCACCATGCCCGGCAGGATTTATTCCTCCCCACCCTACCCTTTACACACGGTACCAGGTCCTCAGTAAAAGTTGAGTCGACCACAGGGAGGCCCAGGACTGGTCAATACGCTCTCCGCTCCAGCCAGCAAGGCTTTCTAATCCTCGAGTCAACCTCTCCTCTGATGTCCCCCAAGTCCAGAGCTTCCTTCCCTTCTCAGCCATCCATGCTGTCAAATAACGTGTCCCTGTTCAAGTGTGTCGATGCAGATCAACGACTACAATTTCACATTCGGGAGGAATGTGAAGTCCAGACTGTCCATGACAGGCTCCCTCTCTTGCTCTCAACCTAAAATAAACACGGCCTCTGTTCCTGTTCAGTGTCATGATATTCGGTCCCACTTAGCCGCTATATGTTAATTCACACTGTGTTGTATCTGTTTGAGAGGCGTGTGAATTACGGTTGCCTCCTCTGTGGTACAACAACAATAACAACAAAAACCCAGGACATATCCATGGGAATAAGGATCTCTCACGATACTGGAGGAGGGGACTGCATCCAAGTGCGTCGTCGTCTTGAGTGGAGTGTGTGTGTGTGTGTGATGAAGCAACTGATAGAAGCCATTAAGCCAAGACTGTTAATGTCCCAGGAGGACTTTACAGAGTTCTTCGGAAAGCTATCTCGACAAGAGGATGATAATGGGAGCCCGAGGACGAGGGGACGCAATCCGAGGGTGAATTGTTTCACCACTCGTATTGAAGGTGGATGCCAACCCCCTCTCTCGCCCCATTGTGAGCATGAGCACGTGCGCGCAGGGGGACTATGGATCAATGTTCGAGTCAAGAGCGATTCGCACACAACAAAGGAGGTGAACATTTCCATCGGTTTCCCAAATAAATTAATGTAAATGTCCACTTAAGTTTGTGATGTGCAACTGGCCACAGGACATACGAAGTCAAGGCCTAGGTGGAGGCTCGAAGCCACTCGGCCAGTCTTCTTCTTCAATGCAAGGCCCGCAGGCCACTGTCGGCCCCAGGGGGCCTTTAGCGCGGCACGTGACGTGCGGCCCTCGACAATACACAACCGATGTGAAGACACCCCCACCGTCATCGTGCTGTCACAAACCCCAATCGGTTCAAATGCGTGGCGACCCTCACACTGATGATGTCTTATCCGTGAAAGTGCCCTCTGCCCCCCTCTGAACATTAGTGAAGAATGCTGCGCTAGGCCAAGGCCTGGAATAGTTTAGGTCAACGCCACCTCGCAGGGCAAACCTGCAGCAGCGCCTGAGTTTAAACCAAGGCAGTTCTCGCTTCCAAGCGCAAACCGAGCTCAATTTTTCCTAGCTCCTGAAATCTGACCAGATTGGGCACCTATCAAGGTGATTTGGTTCTTAGGGATTAAAATGTATGAGGCATAACACACACACACACAAAACAAAAGGGCACCGTGGCGTATTGCTGGTTTGCATTATGTATTATATATTCAGAAACAAGGACTTGTGTGGAGTGCAGCTGATTTGTGAAACCGTGCGGCTGCGAGCAGATTATAAAAGATACTGATAGACACTCGAGAGATGCATAACTGCAGGCAAGATCCCTTTGTAGGATATGTCTATTTGCTGTAAATATATGTCACACAAAAGCCTGACATCATCTGGAGGCAATGGAAGTGGTTTTCCGTGAATTGACCATTTTTCGCACAAAGCCTCCGCTATCAGGCGATGTAGCGGAAAAAGATAAACCTTTTACGATTCAGATTATCGACTGAAGCGGCGACCTTGTGATCTGCTGCCGCTATGGCGAGGCTGACACTTATATCGTCAGAGTGGGGAGGGTTCCCCCCCCCTTTTCGACCGAGCGGTGGGGTTTTGTGTGAGGTTAGCGGAGGGCCGAAAAGAGGACCCCCCCCCGAAAAAAACCCCACACAAGTCCGATAATGACGCGAGCCGAATTTGTTTACCATTTCGTAGAATGTGTTTGCCGTGGAGTAGTTTGGTTTCTGTTGGCGGTGTTCTTATTACTGAGTTGGTGAGGAGGGATGACCCCCACCGCCTCCTTCCCGTGTGTGAGCGCTACAGGCTTGCCCCTGTCACCGTTTAATACAATAAAAAGCAATACGCTCGTGTTTCACGAGACGAAAAAATATCTTCTCCATGGGGCGCCACGACGTTACAATGGATTAGTTTTATTTTATGTTTAAAGACCCGCACGATGGTTATCGAGTTTTAACACAACCGCAAACCAAACTTTCATTTCTCTGCGTCGGAGGATCGCTTTCGGTTCGGGAATGATCCTTGGTGGGCAAAGCGCCGTCCTCGCTTCGCGACGCATCGCGACGGAGAGGATTTAGAAGCGCGCGCGGGATGTAATGAGCGCTTAAAAAATTAATGGCCTAATAGTTTTGTGCAATGATAATGTGTGCGCGTCTTTAATGAATTCATCTGGGGAGGTCTCCGCCAGGTGAAACGCGAGCCGGCGGTGGCGATGTTGTTTGAGCATCGGAAATTGGCCCGCGCCCGTGTCTGTTTGTCTTGAGTTTGACACCGTCCATGTGCTGTGTCACCACCCCCTCCCCCCCCCCCCGTTATAGCCTTCCCCGTCGCCCGAGCCGCGAGATTGCGATGTTTGAATTGGCGTCACGTGGGACGCGATCGCAAAATATATAGAGAAAAAAATGGGAAAGGGCGCCGTTACAGCTGAGCCTTTTGATTCAATCCAGGCAAGTTTAAATAAAAAGTCCCGCCACAGCTTTGTACTCTCTCCTATCAAATTTCACGTGGCATTTATCAAGATTTCACTCTCTGACCCCGGGGCCACCCGCTCTTTATAGCTGTCCGCTTATAAAATAAAAATACATGAAATATGTAGGGGACGTCAAAAGAGTAATGAATAAAAGATTCCGGTACGTCAGAATTCTGTATGTTGTCAAATATGAATTTGATATATATAATCTGAATATTTTAAACTCATTGGAAATTGCTAACAATTTTTTTTTATTATCCAGAAAATGCCGTAAAAACCTCCTCCCCGCTATATTAATCAGAGATTGTTCACAAACATCCGCTGGCTCCTGCTTGGCATTGTCACCGCCATTCCGCCTGGATGGTCATTACCACCACCACCACCACTATCACCACCATCATAGTCACCATCAGCCATGATCAATCCACTGCTGGATGCGGGCTGTTGCAATCTCTCCCAATCTTGCGATCTGAAAATTAAAACGAAGGTCTACCTCGCACCTGCATACAAGCTCACGTCATCGTTCCATTTCTTCGAGAGCTGAGCTCTGGGACACGTCCCACTCCTTGGCTGCCGCCACTCCACTACTTATTATGACCATCGGTCATCGTGGCCGCCACGGTGGCCAGATGTTAACTCCCTCGCCTGGTATGCAGGAAGCCGTGGATTCGACCCCGACCCTGAAGTATTTTAGGAGTTTGCACGTTCTCGCGTGTTCGCGTGCATTTTTTCTCCAGGTCCTCCGTGTTTTTCCTTTCACATTCAGAAACCTGCGTTTTTGAGTATTCGGCTGCTGCTATAAATGTCCACGTGATAAGCCACTTCGTTGAGCTATCATTTGTGGTGGACAAGTCTAAAAAGACCTCTGTAGTTCAATGGGCCTTACCTGGTAAAATAAAACATCGTTTAGTTTGTAGTTTCTTTTAAACGAGAAGGCTGGAGCATGTTCAGAGCTGGCCTCTCCAATAAATAAGTAATTGGTGACTCCACCGACGATTGGTTAGACTACTCGGATAATCCGATGACACGAAATTAGCGTCAATTGGATGTGGCAATATTCGTACCGCTGATCCTGCTTGCGGTCGAAACTGATGAGTGTTCTGAAAAACCTCAATAGGACCACAACGTCTCGCTGTCCATTAAGTGGGCTTTTGTTGCCGCGAACAGGCTGGTGATTGAGTGGATAAAATATATAACGTTGTATTTCTGTGTGTGACCATCTGTGGGCAAATTATAAAATCTAAAGTGGATCATAAGTGAACTAAGCATAGGTTATCATTTGTATATGTTGTGGGAGTTATGTTCTCTCCAGGAAATGTCTCAATTAAGTGATCCAAATTATGTTCATCTTCGTACAGTTATATGTGTCGCTTGTTGATTTGCGCTAAAATACTGCACTGTGTGTATAACATTTATTATCCCATAATGATACTGCCTTTATTCACCCAGACAAAAAAAAACAGGACTGAGTCTTTCGACTCTTTTTCAGGAGGATCCTGCTTTAGGATGTTTGGTCAATTCCACTCAAGAGCGTTCCACATGTGGACGTGTTAAGGCGGCGTTCTGGTGGCCTTTAGTGTGGCCCTTGACGTGCAGCCCCCGACAATACACAAATGATGAAAACACCCCCTTCGTGCTGTCTGATGATGTCTTATCGGCGAAAGTGGCCCCGTTCTGAATTTAGTGAAGAACACTGGGTTAAGATAAAGGCGCAGTCCTGCAACTTACGCGCACTCACGCCACTGCTGGCAGAAGGGCCTCCACTCGTGGGATCGCAACAGAGTCCCTCCAGAGGGTGTTTGGCCTACTCTTTCAACGCTGGCCAAATGCATCAGTTGCTGTGGGAGTACCCACATTTTACTCCGCCACAAGCCTCCTGCCGATCAACTGATAGTGGCAAACCAATTTTTGTATCGCTGGGTGAACAGAGGAGGCGGAGCGGGATTGGGGGGGGGTGTAAGAAACTTCTCCCACTGTTTCACATGCCCGACTGCCAAGTCGGGAGATATCAGAGATATAACCGACCCAGCGACCTCTGCGTTGCAATTCCGGTGTGTGCTGACCATGACACCTGACACGGTCTGCTGGGAGCGCAGGGTGGCGAGATGTTTTCTCCCTCGCCTCGTATACAGGAGGTCGTGGGTTCGATCCCGACCATGACGTCTTTATATTTGGAGTTTGCGGTGGCTCTCTCCCTGTGGTCGCGTGGATTTTTCTCCGGCGCTTCCGGTTTCCCCCTCCACATTTAGAATCAACTTCAGGCGCTTAGAGGAATTTGGCTGCATTCCAGTTTTCCACGTGATAAGCAACTTCGTTGAGCTATCATTTTTGGCCGGTCGCTTGTGAAAAAGAGCCTTAACTGGTAAAAAAAAATAATTCAACTTGTAGGCGTTCGCGACCAATATCATCCATAAGAGGTGTTTTGGGTTATTTCGCGTAAATATATAAATGCGTCGTTAAAACCCGCCACCACCCGACACAGCCAACTAGTAAGGGTTGTCACGTAAACAGAACAGATTGTAAATGTTGTGCCTTGTCTCTCCAACACACCGGTGTGCTGTACTAGTGACGAATTGGCCACGTTCTGTTTACGTGACAACCCTTACTCGTTGGCTGTGTCGGGTGGTGGCGGGTTTTTACGACGCATTTATATATTTATAACCCCAAAAAAACCTCTATTATGAAAAAAAATGTGTTTAGTAGTTTAGTTCTGGCCACCTCGTGAGGCAAGTCTACAACACCCGGGTAATTCCCGGACAGCCTTCCCACCTAAGCACCGACCGGACGTCGGCGCTTTGCGTGGGGCCTGGTTGGTGATACTCCGAGGAGGGCCTGGGTGCCACTCGGAAGTAGATTTACCCGTGGGGGACCAGCACTTGCCGACGTCGCCTTTCGGCAAATCGAGCGGTGCGTTCGGCGATTAATTGAAACGCAACTTTCGTTGCCGCGTGCGTGACGTGGACCGGCGGAAGAATGGAACTCTTTGTGACGGCGAACAAAAAAAAAGGGAGAGAGACGGGGACCATTGTCCGCGGCTGGCACGGCACCCACGTGGCGACGGTTGTGGGAATTGGGGCGGCCCCGTGGGTGGGTGGTGGGTTACATCTGGTTCGCGTGGCCCGAGAACAAAATGTGTGCCTGCGTTCCGGGCCCCACGTCAACGACGGAACTTGCCGGGCCCCGCGAAAAAAAAAATGTTTCTCTCGGCGCGTCGCGTAAACACAGCTGACACGTGATTTCATTTAGACGGAGGAATTCGACTCCGTGTAGTATTCGTGTAAGTTGGGCGGTTATCTTTTTTCTGCTTTCTTTTCCAGGACAACAGCAAGGCAAATGTGGCGGCCGCGATGGACGTTTTTTGACGATACGCAGACGATTATGAGGGTGAGGCGATGTAAAAAAGAGACAAAGAACTTTATAGCTTATCGGATTCCTCCGAGTATAAATAAATTTTCTGATTCTGGTTGATGAGCAGCTTAAACGTAGTGGGACGAGGTGTCCGTTAAGTGGGTGTGGAGGGCCTTGGCATTTAGTGCAAGTTAAACAGGTGTAATGACTCCCACAGCAAGACTATGAGAAGAGCCACTTTTATTAGTTACACCATAAGGAACCCTGCTATGGATTACACAATAAGGGACCCGAGGCTTCAGCTTGTATCTTCCTTCGTTCCTCCCCACTCCTCGTGCTTATATATCCCTCAGCCCCCCTTTCTCGAACCTTCTCGTCATTGGTTTAACCTTGAGCCAATCCCTGTCCTTTCCCTTTAACAGATCCTTTTTGTTTCCCCGTTCAACCCCTTATTCTGCAACCTCTTTCAATTCTGCCTCCCGACCAATCAGCGTGCCGACCTCTTTCCTCCAATCGGAGACCGTTGTTGATTTTTTAATAGCCGTCAGGCTGCATATGGTTTGGGCTCATTTTCGGTCATTACACAGGTAAGCGCATTGTACATTAGGGAATGGCAAGTGACCTCATTTCTTACCTGGCCCGCTTGGAGACTAAGGTATGGACGGATATGCGGAAAGGACGGATATGTGGAAAGGCCAGTCATGCAAACAGCTTTGTACAGCGGTGGTACACACACACACACTGGTTCGCGTGTGCTACGCTATGAACCCGAGGGATCCGAGTTTGATTTCCACCTGTGACGAACAGCAGTGGTGAGTGATATCAGAAGGCAGTCTTAACCACCATCCCCTCGCTTCACCAGCCCGCACTGACTCGCGTAGTGAAGTATGGTCAAAAGCCCTCCGGTGGCCGACATGGCATGCAAATAGGCCTTGATCTGTTGGTTGACTGAGAATGGTTGGCAAATATTTATATAGTTGTTTGGAATGCTGATAGAGAATGGCAGTTACAACGCTGTTGTGGCCTTTAAAAAAAAACAAATATATAATCGGCGACATTTGGGCCAATGGACGTTCGCGGCACAATGGACGTTCCTGGACAGAGTGAAAGTGCAAACTGCGTTCCACGTGGGGAAATGCTTCGCCCCACTTTAGCGGTTGTAACGCGCGATTAGCAATGCACGACTTGTACGCGATTAGCACGCTTGGCTTCGTGCGGTGCGAACGAAGTTCGACACACATACATAGACGAATAGCTGCAGATTTGTGAACATCTGTAGGCAAAAACAAAAATGATGAGAAGTTCACACCACGATCAGCAAACACCGCACACTGGGCGTGGGCGGCTAATTAGTCAGGGGGAGTGGGCGGAGTGGATTTGCGACGGTCGGATATGCGGCGTAGTGCCGCTTAGAGAGGGATTTTTCATTTTATTCCTCAATTATCAGCTTCGCCTTCGGCTGCGTTCGTCGTTAGCCAGAGGAGAAGGAGGAGGAGGGTGCCTCCCGAGTTCAGGAGATGTCAAAAGGTGCCTTCTGGAGAACGTGTCTGGAGAAAGCCGTGTAGCGCCTAACGACCACTGTACACGCGCACGCCCGCCCCCGATTCTCACGGAGAATTGTGTCATTAGCGGCCTCTAGGGCCGTGGGGTTCAGAGGTTACCCATTTGGCCGCTGATAGGCTCTCAGGGTGCTCTTCAGGCAAGTCAGGTGTACTCGCCGGAGCAGGCGGGGTCACGACACGCTCGCGGAGACGGCTCCATCATTGTTTCAAGTCTCGTTCCGCGCGGCGTCATCCTCTTGCCGAGATCCGAGTAGCGTTGAGCCTCGGGGAGGGTTGGGGCGAAGCCCGCTCAACCCCCCCCCCCTACATAATGATCAGCCCCCCCCCTTTCCCAGCCCTCTTCGTCTAAATTCTCACGGTCAAGTGAATGGATGCGGGTGCGATATTAAACACCAGGTGGAGGTTTTACCTTCAGCCTCAACCTCCTCCTAACACGACACGTGGGGGGGGGGGGGGGCTGGGAGCGGACGCACGGTGGACGCGCAGAAGCTCGCTTCGTCAGCCGCCTCCCTCCACCCTCCCCCCGTCCGTGTCAGCGTCTCGCGTTGATTCGGAGTTTGTTGAACGTCGTTGGCGATGCGCTCGCTGCTCGAGGTCTCAGCCGCGTGCGCCGCGCTACGGCAAACGCGGGCGGCGACGTCCGTCGACGATTCCGCGCACCACGTCGCCGCCCTCGAGCCTCTCATCGCCAAACTCGATTGGCTCGGAGCGCCGGGAGCACGAAACTCAACGGAGAAGGCGATGCACAGGCCACTCTAGCTAGAGGGGCGGGGGGGGGTCAGCCTTGGGGGTGGTGGGGTATCGAAGTGGCTCGACCGGAGTGAACAGCGAATTAGATGCCAGCTGTCTCGATCCGCCACAGCCACGTCCCCCCATTGCCCCCTCCTCGCCCGAGGATCATTAATCTTCTTTAAGAATGCCAATTGTGCCAATACGATGGGCGATCCGTAATGCCCAGTAATTGTTTATTCCGTCTCGTTAAAGGTGTGAAATGTTAATTTCGTCTCGAGCGCCTGACTTATACCCAGTGCAGCTCAAAACAAATATTGACTTGAAAAGGCGTGATCGATATGTACCGGGGTTTTTTTGTAAAAGCTCCCCCTACCCCCTACCCCTTCTTCTTCTCCTCCCCCCGCCTGGGGCGCCGGGCCTCTCCTCCCCCCCACACGCCCCCCCCCTCCCCACCCGCGCCCCCCCCCCCCAGCCACAATTTCTTTTTTTTAAGCAAGGCAATGCTCGCAGCTGATTGCAAACAGCCGACTGCTCTTGTCCGACAGAAACCCGACATTATCAGCAATCAATGCGTCTAATTGAGCTGTAATGGAGCTGCTTTTCACGCCCGGGCGTCTGGTAAGCAAAGCGTTTCTCCGCGAATCGAACGGTGCTTTGGCAATAGCTTGGTGGTGGGGGACGTGTAATTACCTTATGCCATCAATAACCTATTATTGCATGAAATGGCTCATGCGATGCCTTTGGCAGCGCCAATGGCTCAGAGCCATTAGGTTAGAGGGCTATTTAGTGTACTGCCTGCTCTCCGTGGCGGTGGCAATCGCGGTAACTCACAGGCGCGGTGCCGCGGTGTGTCCCGCAGCCTCTGTAAACTTTGCATCGCGAGAGACGGCTCGCTCGCTCGGAGTGGGTGGGTGGTGGTGGGAGGGTCAGAGGTCACGGTGTGGGCCGCGCAGATACGTGGCGAGACCCGGGAGCTTCCTTCAGTCGCAAACTGCCACGTGACGTGACAATGCGTGGTCGACTTCTTCAGATTCGTCTGTCATTGTTTCAAGGGAGAAAGGCCCCGGGTGGAGTTTTGTTGTTTTTTTTTAAATCGCAGTTTGCTGAGCACAGTCCCAAAACGCCAAGAGGCCAGCCACAAAAGAGCACACTTTAGAGTATTTGGCTGCTTGAAATTTCCACGCGACAAGCCACTTCATTGAGATATCATTTGCAGGCCAGGTCGCTTCTGAAAAACACAGCGAAATCCAGCGCATCGGGCCTTACGTGGTAAAATAAAATAAAAGTTTTAGTTGCTTGAAGGTGTGATAGGTGTGATCTGGCACGTCTATTGAAATGAGCGAGGCTCCATCAGAACGTCAGAGGAAGGAGACGAGATGGGAGCGGGAGGCGAGAAAGAGATCCGTCGAGGACAAAAAAACGCACGTGGACTTTTCGTTTTTATGGTCGAAACATCTACACGGATATATTTGTTTTATTGAGTTTCGACCGACTACGTTCGCGCTTCTCACACGCGGCGTTTATTCACAATTCCGTTGCGGCGACGGTGACCGTGGCGACGGTTAGTCGGCCTGCGGCATTGCAAAAGAAGCGAAGGCCGTAAGAACCCAACCTAAAGGTGGGGGGGGGGGACAGTGGGGAGATTCATTAGAAGAGCGTAGCGAGTGCCTTGGTTCACGAGTGAAGTAATTACTGTGAAATGTCAGCCGGCGATGAAGAGGCTGGCCGGGGCTTGGCGGGGTAGGAGGCGGAGGAGGAGGAGGAGGAGGCCGAGGGGAGGCTGCTGCCACTGCCGCCGCCGCTGCTGCTGGCAGATGGCATAGCGCCCTTGACCGTGAAGCTGGCTACTTTCATCTACCCGCCCATTAGCAAGCCAAAGGATTGCGCTGATGCCTTCACTTTGTCTGCTAAAGGTCATCATAGCTCATTTGATGTGTGCAGTTATCGGTTTATGGTGCTATTACGGCGGAAAAGGGAATTTCTTTACTGGGTTTCTGACATTCGGGCCGTAATTTTGTGCTTCTTGACATCTTTATACGTGATAAAGATAGTTCCATTTCCCGACCTCTATTCGGTAAATAGCATTTCCGCTTAAAATTGAAAGCGCTTTATCACCACTTGGGACCCACAGGGATTGTCAGCTCTGGCTCTCCTTGTGGTCGCGATGCTTTTTGAGAGGGGGGGGAAGGGGGAGGGGTTTATTTATTTATTTCCCCCATGGATGTTTAGAAACTCCGATTAAAATTCGCTCGCCCGATCCCGAACGCACGGCGGCCGTTTGTTCGGCGGAGGCTGTTTTGCTCCTTCACGCGCCCGGAGACGATCAATTATTGATGCGTTCCCGCGAGAATGTCGAGAACGTCGCCTTCAAATCGTCGCGGACGAGGAGAGAATGCACTCCGTCCGCCCGTCACGCGTTTCATGAAATGGAATCTCACGGACGCCGCGTCTTCCCTATGCGACGCTATTTGAAGAAAAAAACACACACATATACAAAACATTATCTCCCGTTAAATGTTTAAATAATCTTTTTTTTTAAATAAACAAGTTTGGAATATTGCTATCGGACGCCCATCTCACTGTGGGTTTGCAAACAAACAAGAAATACAAACACGATTATTCGCGCAAAAACATCGGCCCCGTTTTTGTTTTAAATGCGAATCGTTCACGTTGTGGTTATTGCACGAGGCGCTGCTGATCCGTAGACGATCGTCCTGCGCGCCTAGGAAATGTAATCAGCGTCAACAGGTGGGCCAACCGGCAAAGTGTCTCTCCACTCTCGCCGCTGCTGGATGAGGGGCCTTCACCCCCCCCCCCTCCCAACCACCGTGTGATTGTGTGTGTGGGGGGGGGGGTGTTGTTTGACCGTACTTCACCACGTCACCCCACACGTCTAGGTGAAAGCAGGGGAGCACGCACGTGGACGCGCAGAAACGCAGCTGTTACTGCTCTCTGCTGCCCGAATCATGTTCCTGCCACCTATAGCACCTGTTATGTACGGGCGGCCACTCATCCAAGCACTACCCAGGCCCATCGCTGCTTAAGTTTCCAACGTGTGATGACACCGGGCGCATTGCCGAGTGATATCCCCCGGTCTTCGTGGATTCAGCCGCGGTGTGGTCAAGACAACGGCCTCTGTGCTGGACACTCGGACGGTCCGGCGGTGCTGTCCACACACGCTCGGTGCTTGAGGTGCTACGTGCCATTGTGACACAGCCCCCTTGCTCACGTTATCGATGGGGGGGGGGGGGGGGATGGGAGGGTGGAGCAGGAGGAGACGGCGACGCTGGGCGTCTGATGGCTCCAGCTATGGACAGGGTCGTGCGTTTCTCCTAACACAGGGTGATTGATGATCCAGCGCTTCACCGACTCACTGCAGTCACTCGCTTACTTACGACCAGTCGCCTCCTGGTCACTCTTCTATCGCTAATACAACGGCTTCATGTTGCCACGAACCTCGCCGAATGATTCCTCCACGCATGTTGAAGCCTCGGTCTGATTGTCCCGCGACATTCACAACGTTCAACTACCACGCTGCAGTTCACAGAAACAAACTCACTCCCTCACTCATCCACTCACTCACTCAGCCACTCACTCACCAAACCACCCACTCACCACACTGATGGTGAAAACACTTCCCTGTGGATTTCACACCTGATGACGATTGCTTGTGTTGCAGTCGAAACGTCGTGAGAATTTGTATTGTTTTATATGTATATTATTTTATTATTTCCCTTCTACGTGACTTTACCGAAAGAACCAAGAATATGAATCCCTGCAGTCACGAAAGCTTTAAATAAATAAAAACTCCCCTGTCTGTTTCTTCCCTCGCACCGCTCCACATTTGGAATTCCCTCCCCCCGCCATGTCTCTTTGCCCAAGCAACAACGCGGACTTTAAGCTCATTTATACTTTACGGCGTCGCTGCTTGTTGCTGACCGCTTGGCATTCCGGGCCTTTGGCGCCGTTTGCTCAGCGAGAGCGTGATTTGAAACTTAAATAACAAACGCCACACACACACGCGCACACCCCATGCTCGCGCGGAGTTTTTTGACTTGTAAAAGCAAACCCTTTCCAATTAATGGCGACAATTAGGCGGATAATGGTGATTTCACTGAGCGTTTAATGGATGGACGGGGAGGAGGAGGAGGGGGTAGTTGAGTGGGAGGTTGGGGTGGGTGGGTGGGAGGGGAGAGTCGGCGCATCAGGAGAGATGTGGTCGATGCAGCTTCGTTTGGTGGGTGGGAGGGGAAGCGGCTTGATGCACACATCAGCAGCGTCTTACTCCGTCGTCTCGCGAGCGCAATCGTTACTCCCATTGCACGTCTCCCACGTCGGGTTATTCTTTATTGTTTAAGCATCGCGTGTTTTTTTTTTGGTATCGTACATATATATTGTTTGGGGTTTCACGCCCGCACCCAAAATTGCAAGCGGACGATCCTAACCGTGGCCGCTCTTCGCCTCGCGTTCGTATTTAAAGTTTGGCCGGCGCCTGATAGTGAAGGTTAAGGAGATGATAACTCGGGGAGAAAGTCTCCGAGTTCACGAGGTGGGAGCCAGTGATTAATGGAGGGATGCAGTGCCCGAAATAGTCTATAAATCAAAGGAACAGCTAAGGTTAGGTCACCACCACCACCACCCCGTAGCCGCGCAAACGCTCACCCGCAAAGCAATCGTCTTCAATGGCCCAATATCATTCAAGCTAATAACCCAGAGTGGCAGAACAATACACACGTAATGGGCATAAAGCACGCTATCTGATTTTAAATGCTTGCGACCGTTGCTTTTCAATGGACTTATCACCCTTTCCCCTCCCCCCCCCCTCTCAAAATGTACAGGAGTCCCACAATCCCCCCCACACCCCACCGGGCATTTTGCTTAAAGCTTCCCGGCTCACTGCTGCGTAAATAAGGATCGTACCGCGCTACCGTCGTGTGTATGGGAGGTCGCGTGATTTGATACCAGTAATCGAGAATAAAAGACGATCATCGCCGTATTAATGTTCAAACGCCTCGGGCCCTGGCACTCCGGGTGGTGAGTGAAGCGGTCCATTTTCGAGGTTTTGTTGGGTTAGATTAAATATAAATGTGTCGTTAAACCCGCCACCACCCGACATAGCCAATTAGTAAGGTTTGTCACTTAAATAAAACATGGCAATTAGTGGCTAGCTCAGCAACCCGTTGTGTAAACTCACAACATTTACAATTCTAATGCGACGTTCCGCCGGTAATTACATAGTCACTTTAAGATGTTTTCTCGTTCATGTTTTTGTTCTTTGTTTATTGCGGTTGCACCTGATTCAAGAGCCGAATGGCTCACAGGGCTATACCTAATAAATTAAACTGAAACTGAAAACTGAAACTGAAACTATGGGTGGTGAGTTCACATTGCTTCCACCGTCGCACGGTTAGCATTGGGTAAAGGCGCAGCGCTGCAATTGCTTCCCAGTGGCACTGCTCTCTGAAGGGCTCTCCCATCAACGCGAGCTCGAGAGAAGGCCCCTCTGCCGAGGGGATTGTGACCTCATCTTGCACGATGGGCAGACGTCTAAGAAGAGGTCGGAGTGCCCACACTTTACCCCACCGCGTGCGTGCACTGTCAGTGTTGAGCAAAACCTTCAGTTGAAATGGACGTTCCTGTGATCAATAAGAACGAAGTTATTTACGTGCGGCGTGGTCCAAAGTGTAAAACTACAAACGTTACTTACCAAAAAAAAAGCGAATTTACCTTGAAACTTATCGTCGGCCAATTTTTCTGCGGTAAATGTTCCAAAATAAACAAAAAAACCCCAAAAAATCTAAAGGCGTACGGAGAGCAGCTGAAAGGCAGCTGAATTTGAGGTTCGCGGGATCGACCCCCCCCCCCCCCTCCATCTCGGCCAAAATTAAAAGTTTGGTTTTGGGATATAAAAAAAAAGAAAAAATAAGCAAAAAACGACAGAGGCCTCTCTCCACCCGCACACGCGCAGCGCGACGCGACGCCGCACATCCTTCCCCGAGATGAAACGCGAGCGAGATCGACTCCACCGCGCGCGCGATCCGCGCCGCGCTCACACGGCCGGGCCGCTGCCGTGCGGGCCGCGTTCCATTTGCCCCGCGCGACGCGCAACCACAGCGCAGACTCCTACATTCCGGTTCGGTTTATACACTGGCCAACAAAAAAAAATAAAAAAAATCTGGCCTGGACTTTTGCAGCTGTCTTAGACTAATTTCAGGGTGCTGATTCCAAATCTGATCTCAGATTTGCTCTATCACATCTCATTTTTATGCTATAGGCATACCCCATTTTCATTGATTTTACCCGAAATTAACTCTGTCACTTATGATTGCAAGTTGTTGAGAGTCAGTGACTGCTTTAGTGTTAAAATATGGTGCTGTGTTTTTTAGGATAGTGTGTTTATAATATCATTTTATGTAGATATCCACATTTATTTAATATTTTTCTTCTGCAGTCTTTTTTGAAAATGCAATATTTGATATCTCAAAAACCTGATGTGATAGACAAAAACTGATGCCAGATTTGGAATCAGCACCCCAAAATTACCTTAAAACCGTTGGAATACCTTATGCCAGAAAAAGGTGTGTTGACCAGTGTTTCATTTTCTTTCGACACCCACGGCACAACAAAAAGTTTCGCTTCTATTGAAGCCGCCGCCGACGCCGCCGCTCAAAATCATTCGACAAACACGACGTGGCCTGCGCATCGTATCGCGATTCCTGAAGGGGGCACCTTTTACGACTCGTAATCGCTCGGCCGTTCGTTGGTTTACTTCGCGGTCTCGTTATGATGCCGTTGCTGCCACCGAGTCGTCTCTCCCCCCCCCACAACCACCCCCCGCGGTAATTAATCGCAAGTTGCGACTGTCGACCGCGAGACGAAACGAAGACAACCCGAGGTTAACGTCCTCCCCCCCCCCACCGCAGAAGGTGACGGAAAAGTCATTGTTTATACAAACAAACAACACAATTGCTATAAATGCTCTATTAATGCGCGCGATGTTTAGTCTCTAGCCGTTAATTGCCTTTAATGAGCAAACGAACGCGGCTGCATCTCCGCTAATGACGCACGTGGAATGGGGGGGGGGGGCGCGTGGTGATGATTCGAGGGCCGAAGGCGAGTCGGATGCGTCGGGCTGTGCTCTGTAGCGCGTCCCCCCCTCTTAGTCTCTCACCATTAGTGGGCGGGGGGGGGGGCAGTCATTTATGGCTCCGGCTAATGGACGTAATAACAATTGTTCAGCGGAGATGTACATTATTCCATTTTCCAAGCAAAATATCACTTTCGTTTTATGTGACCCTATTAGCCTCGGCCCCCGAGTGATGGATGGATGTCCGCGATTAATTCTGCTCGTCAGTTCGTATTTAAAAGGAGGATTGTTAATGGCGCGGCGCCGCTGTCCTGTAATGCGGTGTTTAGATGTGACGAAGAGGGCTCTTCTCGAGAGGTCAGGTGACACGCCAGAGGCAGCGTGCCGTGTTTGCACGCTCGTCACCGCGGCACGATGATGAAGGGTGAAGTGTGAAGTGTGTTTGTTAGTGGTGGCGGTTATCCTGGGGAGCGACCCAGAACCCGCAACAGGAATGTGGACATTTCACCCGCGGGCTCGAGGGCGACCGATTGCTGGTTTTAGGGGAGACACTTTGAAAAGACATCGCGTTCCGTTTGACTCTGATAGTGGCATTGTCTTTGAGCTGGACGCCTTTTGGCGTCCTCTGATCTAGCACCAAATTGAGACGAGGCTCAAAAGATAGCCGTCTCTGGTGTGGACCAATCAGTTTCAAGGACAATGCATATATTATCAGTGTTTTTTTTCTGTATTTTGACCACAAGTATTGTGGTTAATGCACACATGATTCCTTGTTAAATATGGTTTCAGTTTTGTTGCCAGAATAAAGGGGAAAACCCATATTGTTATATTTTGGTACTGGCAAAGGAGGTCTAATGATGGAGATGATCTGAGCAGGCTTTTATAATGGTATATGCATACGGTCCAATTACCTTGAATGTGCCGAATTCCATCAGATCTCAGAAGATAAACGGGACGGGGCCTGATGAGCAATCGGTTGAGGGACCACCGATGCTTGCCAGGTGTTGTAGACGTGACACAGCTTGATAATCGGCTGTGTCGGGTGGTGGCGGGTTTAACGACACGCGTAATATATTTACGCGATATAACCCCAAAAAAAAGCCTCTATTATGGATATTTTATTTTACTCGGTAAGGCCCACTGAGCTATGTAATTCTTTATCAGAAGTGACCTGGCCATAACCAACTGGCATATCGTGTGGAAATGTATAGCAACCAAATACTCTATACGCAAAACACGAATGGAAAAACATTTAAATAAAAGTGTATTGCGTCTCAGAAATAGCGTCCATCTCCGTGATGGGCATCCTCTCAGATGAGCTCCCTCCTTCGGCTGTCACTCGGTTGTTAGTCCGACTCCTTCTAGCGACGGCTCCCGCCCGAGCCTCACATGACAACGCAAAGCCACGTCTTTAACCTCTTTCCCATCCCGAGACGTCTGCAAGTTGCAGGCTGGGGTCCCGTTCACCGCTGTATCTCGGAATGTGCGTTGTTTAAAAAGGCATTGTACTCACGCCCGCACTCGACGAGAGCTGTCGCGCAACTGTGTCACACGCCCTCCCGCGTGGCCTTCTGGGAGCCTCGATACGTCTACCGACCTGAAGACGTACCAATGAGCTTATTTTATTTTAGTTTTTCTTCAGGATTACGGAAGTGGTCAAACTGCGTAGCTTCTCTCTGCCACGTTTCTCTTTCTGTCTCTCGGCACATTGCCAAGCGCGCATCTCTCCACGCCCGTGTTAGACGCTTTCGAGATTTTGTTCCATCTCCTCGCATCAGTGTGGCCACGTTTCCGATCCGTACGTCACAGCGAGCAGTGCGCGTCGATTACGAACGCGTTGCGCGCATAACGCGCTCACGGAGATCGCCGGGAACAGATTTACGGAGCGTTCAGAGTTCCGGCCATTCCCACGTGAACGGCACTGCCTGGTAACGTAGGCTATTTATAAAAAGTACACACAGACTCAGTGGACAAATGTTGACTACCTCGCCTGGTATACAGGAGGTCGTGGGTTCAACCCCGAACCTGACAATCAATGCCTGTATAATTGGAGCTTGCGTGTCGCTCTTCCAGTGGTCGTGCGGGTTTTATCCGGGTCCTCCGGTTTTCCCCTCCACATTTAGAATCAACGTGGGCTCAAGAGTATCCGGCTGCTATACATCTGCACGTGATAAGCCACTTCGTTGAGCTATAATTTGCGATGGCCAGGTCGCTTCTGAAAAAGAGATATGCAGCTCAGGTGGGCCCTAACCTGGTAAAAAAATAAAAATATATAGAAAAGTTTAGTTTTAGAATAATGGGAGGGAAATTTCAGAGTGAGGTCAAAAGCACTTGCTGTAATTTAGACCAAGTTTGCATTGGAAGGAGGTGCGAGCGATGGGAGGGGTGGTTGGGGTGGGACGGGTTGGGGTAGAGGGGTAGAGGGGTAGGGTAGCGGCGGTGGTGGTTGTGGGAAAATGCTCGAGGGCATCTCGTCCCGAGCAGGCTGGGGCCACGCGGGGTCCCCCCCACCGCCCCCCACCGACTCCTCACCACGCGGCGGGCACTCCTCCACAATGGGCTGCAGCTGTTGTTGTAACCCGCGGCGTGTTTCGCAAACATTACGTTCGCTAACCTTTGCGAAATTGGCCCTGGCCCCCTCCGCTCGGTTGCAGTTACAGCGCCGCCCGCTCCGCCGTCGAGTGCACAATAATAACCGAGGGGGGTGGGTGAGTGGGTGAGTGGTGGGTGGGGGTGGGGGGGCGCTCCTAATTGTTAGCCATCGGTCAGAATTACCGTGGGTTTACCCGTCGGTCGGGACGCGACTCGAAAAGGGGTCCTCGAAAAATTTCGCAAAGATCGCGCGGCTCCGCTATTTTAAACCGCGCGTCGCGTGGGATTTCCGTCTGCGCGACCAGCACGGTGCACCGTCGCGCGCGCGTGTTCTTATTCGCGCGGAGCTGGACCTGAAGATTGCGGGAATGAATTTGCCTGTCTGGTCGTGACAGTAAGGAATTAATTGTGCAAACCCAGATTCCATCTGGCTCGTTCATTTCTCGGCGGGACCTCTGAGCGAGGCCATCCACGGCGGCGCGGCGCGCGCGGCCTTCGAGCCGGCCGCTAAATTAAGTGTTGAACATGCGGCCATGCGATAAGAGCCCGTTATGCTGAATTAGCGTTTCCATCATTATAATTGTATGATTTGGCATTTGCTATTCAGGTAAAAAAGGTCTAATATATTACAAAGAGGGGCGGGGGGGGGAGGCGCCTGACCCACAATTACGCGGAGAAAATTGGGCAATGGTGTGATGTCGCCCGCGTTTTTTTTTTGCCGTAAATGCTTCGGTAGCGTCGCGAGGCACGTCCGAGGCTTGCGCGTCTCCTCACCCCCCCCCACTCTCTCTGTCCCTCCCACCCCTCACGCTGCCTGACCCCCCCC
>CM025614.2:1994014-2016249 GCA_014621495.2 Entosphenus tridentatus
CCCCCCCCCCCCACAAGCCAAACCCTTTCCGTGTAGCCGCTTCCACGCATCATCATGCTCGCGGTGCACTGTGTGTCAGTGTAGATGAGTTCGCGGCTGCGGCTGCTGTCAGACGCGGAGACGAGACGCGCAGTGCCGTCGCTGTCTGAATCGAGGCACGGACCCTTCCAGGCAGAGGAGGTCACTGAGATTATTCCCGGGAATGTAGCGACACGAGCGCCGGCTCATTACCCAGTCGCGTGCGTCGTCTGAGCGTCCGCGCGGCACGTTCAAGATTACGCACGCAGATGGGCAGACATCATTTTTGAGAAACGCACGTGGAATGTTACGGACAGGCACTTAATGGTCATCGTCATCATCAGCCACGATCAATTCACTGCTGGATGAAGGCCTCCCTCCCCCCCAGGCTGTTTCCATCGCTTGCGGTCCTGCGATGCAACCGACCCGTCGGGCAGCTTGCACACGAGCTCGTTTCGTGGCTCCATCTCCACGGTGGAAGTCTTCCCCGGCGCGTTCCCTCTCTTGGCCTGGCACTCATGTTCGTTTCCACCACCGGACGTCATCCGCGAAGAGCTGCATTTGCCCTGCCCAAGCCCACTCAGCGAGAGTCATTGTGCCTGATTGCACATATCGTGCAATGATGATGCATCGACTCATCGGTTAACATCATGTCGTAAGATCACGACACGTGCAACGTCAAGTCAAATGTGATTTTCGATTCGTGTGTGTTGTGTTGGGTGGGCGGAGCGGTGGCCTATTCAACCCAAGCCACCTGAGTTGGATTCCTGGTCAACAGCTAAACATCAGTGGCGAGTGCAATCTGCAGCTGCCCCAACCCCTCCGCCCCTACCAACTCAACACCTGACCAGCACGGTGACGTGCTATCAAAAAAAATCACTCGTGACCATCCATTGGTGGACCGAGAATGGTTGCAATGTATTTATGTATCGTATACGTTGTGTGTAATGGGTTCATATGGCCCCTGCAGCACCAACGGATGCTTCGTTCGTGCACAATGCTGACACGGGGAATCGGTTGTCGATTGGAACCGCGAACGTGAATCGTGACAATTTTGCGGAATCGTCATGGAGCGAACTTGAGATCCAAATCAGACGGAGCTGTGAGTTGAAGCTCCTGGCGTGCGTCGTTTCGAACACGTTGTGACCAGCCTCAAACGTGTTGGAGATAAATACGATGTCGCTGCTTCAATTACAATACGTTATGGAATGTTATTTAAATAAAACAATATTTTGTAAAAAAAAAATTCAGTGGACGTGAAAGTTTTAATAGGATTTGGCTTGATGGTCATCTGAATGAGGGCAGTCTCTTAAATGCAATGTTTAACTTCATAGCCTTTGGTCAATCCACTGCTGGATGAGGGCTTCCCTACGCCGTGTCGGCCACGTGGGGCTGTTTGAACTTCACTGGGTCAAAGTGGCCTATCGTTGGGGTGGCCGAAGTCCAGTTGAGATATTGCGGTGATGCTACCTTTTGAATGAGGCAGGCCACCCCCCCCCCCCCCCCAGAATAATACCGCGGGCGTATCAACTGTAAATATACAACGAGTCTGCTTCACAGTGGACATTAACGATTGCGGTGATGCCTTTGTGTGCCGGCGTCACGGTCCGTGTTTCATAAATAAAATAAAAAACTTACTTGAAAATTACTGAATTGGGAAACGTGGCAATTGTCACCCACGGCACTTGGCAGGACCCTCCCGAGAAAGGGTCTTGAGACTCAGTGAGGCTTTCCTAGAAAAACAATCGGAGTAGTGTACGAGACAGAGAAAGAGAGAAAAAAGTTTAATTTTAGACTTTTCAGCTACACAAACAAAACAGAGGGGCCGTTTGAGTGGAGCGATGTGTGAGTTGAGGTGCAGGTGGGACGCATCCCGAGTCGTTCCCTCGGGCGCGACGTCGGGAAACGAATTGAGGAGCAACGGGGGGTGGTGGGTGGTGGTGGGGAGAGGAGGGGGATAGGAGGGCACGAGCAAACGGGTTAGACGGAGTAATGGAGAACTGAGATGGGCGTCCGAGAAAAGCGTTTCCCGTTCGAGTTCTTCAGATCGGTCGGTTGCTTTCAGAGAAGCCCGTCGAGGCCTCAAATAGCGCCCCCTTGACCGAATCTATCTATATATTTATATATTCAATATTTTATCAGGTAAGGCTGGCCCACTGAGCTGTGAAGCTCTTTTTCAGAAGCGACCTGGCCACACATGATAGTTCGACGAACTGGCTAATCGTATTGAAATTCATAGCAGCCCGATACTCTAAGCGCGTGATGTTGATTCTAAATGTGGAGCGAAAAACCGGAGGACCCGGAGAAAAATCCACGCGACCACGAGGGGAGAGAGAGACACCGCAAACTCCAAACATACAGCAGGTGTCAGGGGTCGGGATCGAACCCACGATCTCCTGCAGACTAGGCGAGGTAGTAAACACCTCGCAACCGTGGTGATGATTATGAGAGAGAGAGAGACACCGAAAACTCCAAACATACAGCAGCAGGCGTCAGGGTCGGGATCAAAGCCTCGACGACCTCCTGCATACCAGGCGAGGTAGTCAACATCTCACCACAACGACGAATGGCGGAACCACGTGTTGCGATGCACACCGCCAATGTGCTCGCCGTCATCTTAACCGGCGCGGACGGAGCCCTGATGTTGACGCATCGCATCACCCGTGGCAGGTCGTCTCGCATAGTCTTCGAGCAAAAGACGGAGATTACCCCCCCTCCCCCCCGTGCAGCCCTGAACAGACTGCCTGTCGGACGCAGGTGTTGTTAGCGAGTGTCCCACGGAAGCCTGGCGTGGGCATGCGGCCTGGGTGGATGGCCAGCCTCGTGCCCGGTCACCTTTGTCTCTCTGGTGCTGGTGGCTACGCACCGCACCAAGGTGCTCCTATTTGCCACCGATGGTCCGTCATGAGCGGGGCAACGAACGGGGTCGCTGTGTTCGGTTACTGACGGTCCGGGGTTAAACTTCTTTATTGTGTTTATTTTGTCGCGCCGCACCTACGTACGGCGCGAAAGAAGTTCCTACTCACACGCGAGTGAGTGTGCACGCGCACACACACACACGCACGGACGCACAAAGCCCACGGGGCCGAATGCAGTCGACACAAGTTCAACATACATAGCTCAGTGCCCTAAACACCCCAACCCACCACCACACCCCCCCTCCTCCTGCACACACAGCACAACCCACACTAATAAGGGAGGGAATCATGAAGAGTAAAACATTATTAGTTTGCCACATTTTTTCCCTCTCTCTCTCTTTCCCCCCGGTATGACCCCACGGCCGTAACAAGCTTTTCCAATTTTGCCTCTCAGCATGAACTGGAACTCGGGAGCTGCCAGCGATCCGGCTGGCGGTGACCCCAACGCGGCTTTAGGTAGAGTCGGGGAAGTTTCTCGCGTCAGGCAAATTAGATCTGTCAGCCTCGGCCGCGGCACTGAGTTCACGTCCGGCGCGGATGATGGAGGAGATAGGCTGTGAACTTTTTAACTCGGGGGGCGAGGGGGTGGGGGGTCGGGTGGGAGGAGGAGGGGGGGGGGCCCTCGACTGTATATAAGCGGTTACTGACGGTGTAGGGTTTTGTTTGCGCAGCTGCCACGCGGCCTTCCCGGATTCATCGACGTAAACGTGCAACGCTCCACTCCACTGCTCGTTCTCTCTCGTGCATGGTAGTTGGGGGGGGGCGGGGGGGGGGGCGGGGGGGGCCAGCTACGGCGGTGTTTGCGGTTAGATCGCACGCCGCGGGATTGAAATCCGGGGGTCCCCGGTTCGACTCCATCTCCCGGACGGAACGCCGGTTGAAGCAATGCGCCAAGTTTCACAACAACAATAATGTCATTAAGATATAATGACGTCTTGAGACTTTTCTTGCACAGGGGCGGGGGGAGTCGGCTGCAGGGATGGATGGGGAAAAAGGAGTTCCCGACGGTCAGGGCAGCAAAGGACACTGATTGATCTCTCACTGACCAATACAAAACATATGTTGTTATGTGTAGTTATTTATTTGGTTGGTTACCCTGGAGAGCCTCACTGAGTCTCCATAATTTTAGTCGTGACCAGTTTTTTTTTGCATAAGAGGGCGATGGCTGCTATGTAGAATTCTAGTCGAGCAATGTTGGGTGACTGGGGGTTTCGATGAAAAGCCTTGGTGGCTGTACCATTGAATTTGGATAAAATCCAGTTCTGATAATTAAATACAGACAACTCATTGCTTGTCATGTGATGAAAACCACTTGCTGTAACAGCACGAATTCTTGGTCACGGATAGTTTTTGTTTCTGTAATTTATTACCACGGGCAGAATGGAACCTTCATCCCGTGACTACAGCGGCAATAATCCTGAAAAAATAAACCATTGACGGAAAAGACAAAACATTACACAATGCACAAACGTTGACCATTACGACTTGCGTGCAAACGTTCACAGCGAGTGACGTCGGAGGCTATCGCACCGACCGACGGCCCTCCGTTCATATATACATTCAATCAAATTTGCCGATGCACCGCTGCCAACGCAGCCCTTTAATTAGACACGAATCCACGCGCCCAGCGTTGTGCCTCACACTTGTTCGGTCCGATCAGCCGAACGCAGACCCCCGCGGGGGCCGATGTGCGGAGCGAGCCCAGCCGTGGCCAGGCCCTGGAGGTCACGGCCGGGTCACGTGTTCGGGGCTGCCCCCCTCTCGGCTGTGACGCGATGATAACGTTTCAGCCGCTACACAACTCAAGCCTGCGCCGGAATTTTTGGCAGAATTATTGCAAAATTTCGTTCCGAGCCCGTGAATTACGCTCAAGCGATAGGGATGCGCGCGTGCGTTTTTATTTTATTTCAAGAGCATCGAGTGAATTTGGGAATTACTGAGAGTGGCATTTGGTGTGATGGCACCAAAGTTGTGGAACGGATTACATGTAAATAGTATGAATGCGTCCACAACCTCATCAGCTTAACACAACATTGAAGGTGCTATTTTCAGGTCACATATGAACGGCTTAAATGAAATTGACAACAGCGAGACAGTCCTCTGAAATGCAGGTTCGCTTCTGACATTTGATGTGCTCATTTCATCTGTGTACTGTGCGTATGTCTGGTTTTTGAACAATGTATTTGGTCTGCAATCACTTTCTCGCTGAGTAATAATAAAAACATGTTGAGAGGTGAGGTGTAAGTAAGAGATGATGATGGTGATGATGATGACGATGGTGATGATGGTGATGATGGTAACAATGGAGATGATGGTTACGATGGCGATGATGGTGATGATGGTGATAATGATGGTGATGATGGTGACGATGGTGGTGATGATGGTGATGATGGTGATGATGATGGTGACGATTGTGACGATGGTGATGATGATGGTGATGATGATGGCGATGATGGTGACGATGGTGATGATGGTGATGATGGTGATGGTGGTGACGATGGTGATGATGATGGTAATGATGGTGATGATGATGGTGACGATGGTGATGATGGTGATGATGGTAACAATGGAGATGATGGTAACGATGACAATGGTGACTAAGGTTGATGATGGTGACGATGATGGTGACGATTGTGACAACGGTGACGAAGCTAATGACGGTGATGATGGCGATGATGGGGTTGCTGGTGACGATGGTGATGATGGTGGCGATAGTGATGATGGTGATGATGACAATGATGATGGAGACGATAGTGATGGTGATTATGGTAACAATGGAAATGATGGTAACAATGGCGATAATGGTGACGATGGCGATGATTGCTATGAACCACGCTATGCTCTCTCCGTTCCTCCTGTTGCGTCGCCGGCTTACTCGGCAGACCGGAAGTCCGCGACCGCGTGCCGAACGCAGAGCTTCGGAGCCGAGTAGGAGCCGCTCGCGGTGAAATGATTTGCGCGCATCTGTGAATCGCCTCTCATTGCTTGGGGGGCACTCCTACCTGCACCCGCCCCCCCTACGATGCGTGAATGTTCCTCGTTGTGCACGAAATGATTCAAGGCAGCAGCAGCAGCCCGGCTGGTTTCGTGCGCTGCTGACCTCGGATTCGATGTCCGGCCGGCCACGGCTCCCGTCCGTGTCGAGTGAGAACCAAAGTGACCTTAGGCGCCCCCTTCCACACACTCGCACCGAGCAGCGTGGTGAAGTATGGTCAAGCAATCCCTCGTGGCCGACTTGATATGGGGAGGTTATCATCCAGCAGTGGATTGACGAAGGGAGGCTGTACGTTACTTATTGTTTAATTGCTCACACAGCCGGCAATGTCATGGATGGTCAATTCGGGGGTCGGAATTTGAATAAAATAATTAAATAGGAAATGTCCGTCTCGTTTTTTTTTGCTGACTCGTTTGCATTATTTCTCTCCTCTCGTCCGTACAGTTCGATTCACCCCATTAGCCTAATTGTAACATTAGCGAATATCGTGCGCACTGCATTTGCATGAATTGTAAACTATCGATCCTCGCGCGCGCGATACAGATGCATGCATTGAGAGTTGCGGGAATCAATCCGAGTCCAGGAATCGATGCACCGTTGCACACCTGATGAAATATCTCTGGCTTCTTTAATCGATGAACACAGGTCTTGGTGACTTCTCATAATTAATTTGCTGAATTCTGCAAACATCGGTACCGACTTCCTCGCACGTACGGAGACTTAAATGTTTTAATTTAATCATGTTTCCACTCGTATTTAGAACTTACAAAAACGTTTATACATACGGAGTGAAGCGGTCCATTATAGAGGTTTTGTTGTGTTACATTAAATATAAATGTGTCGTTAAACCCGCCACCACCCGACATAGCCAATTAGTAAGGTTCGTCACGTAAATAAAACATGGCAATTAGTGGCTAGTTCAGGACCCCTTTGTGTAAACCCACAACATTTACAATTCGAGTGCGGCGTTTCCACGGTAATTACATAGTCACTTTAAGATGTTTTCTTGTTCGTGTTTTTGTTTTTTGTTCGTTGCGGTTGCACCCGATTCAAGAGCCGAATGGCTCACAGGGCTACACCTAACAAATGAAACTGAAAACTGAAAAACTGAAACAACCAGCCGCATCAGGCGACAGCCAGATTAACGACACATTTATATTTACGTGATCTAACCCAATACAAACAAAAAAGCTCCATTATAGATAATATTGGTCGCGCAAAGTCTACGATGTTCAGTTGAAGTGAAGCTGAGACGCAGCGGTTCATGCACGGCTCTGCGAGCCTGGCCACCCGGGTTCAATTCGTGGCCACGGCTGCCATCAGTGGCGAGTGACGACTGAAGCGGTTCGTGCCCTCCCTCCCCCCTCCCCCCGCTGTAACCAACCCGCACTGACCGTCGTGGAGTCTGGTCAAACACCCAACCTACCCACCCTCCCCCCCACGGTGACTCACGCGGCGTTGGGAGGCCCTCATCCGGCAGTGGCTCGACGGAGGGGCTGTCCGTGACATTTGTTTAAATGTACGCAATGCAGACGTGCAAGACATGGGAGGGTTTTTTTTATCACCACCATTCTTCCAGTCGGAATCCGCCCATGTGTGGCCGATAAACGCCGGGGCAATTTTTTTGCAGACGAAGCTTCATGACCCTATAATTTCATTTCCCAACATTCTCTCTATTCCAAAGAGTTCAACGCATGGTTGAATTGCTGAGCACATTTAAGAGTGAGGGAGAGGAGAGAGAGAGAGAGTGGTGTAAGCAGGAGAAAGAGAGAGAGAGGAGAGAGAGAAAAAAGAGCACATTCCACGGCTGACCCTGGGGCTGCATCGCAAGTGCTTAAAATCAGGCAAGCCACAAAAATAGGGTCACGGTTAGGTTAGTGCCGTACTCCTTGAGCTGCGCCGGGCCGGGCTAGCAGGGGTGGCGTGGCGGTCGTAAGTAATAACAAATGGATGTCGCCAAATTGGGCCGCGGCACGCTGCTCCATCTTCTCTCGTGCCTCTTTTTCTTTTCGTCGGTCCCCCTCTTTTTTTGTTTTTGCTCTCTCTCTCCCAACTTGTCCTTCCTCTTAGCGAATTTAAAACCCACTAATTTTGGCTATCCGCGTGCCCTCGTCTCTACACCGCATGCGCCCTCGCTTGAATGAAAACAATTGCACAGACGTTCGTGGATTTTTGTTACACTGTGCGATTGAGCTCCTGGTTTCGAATCCCGGACAGCCACCGGTGATTTTAACCGGGTCCTTAAGTGTAGTGATTCAATGGTCTCAGCCTGGTCACCAATGACTCACGAAAAAAAAGTATGGATCAAATTATATTTGGTTCTGTTGCTCAATTTGGCGAAATTTCAGCTCTTAAATAATTCAAGTATTGATTTGACTATCACGTGACGAACACGACTCTCATGTGCGGACCAGAGGTCACGTGAGCAGATCTCAGAGGTAGCTCTTCGACATCCGCTTCCGTGGTGAGTTCCCTGACGCGATGGGTCACGGCGAGACATCTGGATCCTTTGCCTCGCGATGCGACACCGACGGCACGATCTGGATAATATCTGTGGGAGGAAATAACCAGTTAAAAATGTTTAAAAAAATGTTGCCGGGCTGAGCGGCACGTGTCAACTCTGTTCGCGCTGCGTTTCCTCGAGACGCGTCTCGTTGTGATTCGACCGAAGCGGCGGCGGCGGCGGCTCCGAACGGCTCTGGTTTGTGGAGCACTTATATATTTATATACTTAGTCTACTTCGAGCCGGGGGGAAAGGGCACAAGACCACAGGCCCAGTGCACGGTCACTGCTCGCAATTGGCCTCATGCTGCCAACTGTCAAAGAAATCTGTCGCTTGATCTTCGTCGGGCGGCACGGGCGGCGACTCGCGACCGCTCGCCCGAACGGCAGCGTCGCGAGCTCCGATTTGATGTTGCCCATTCCGTTGTCAAGCGCCGTGGTGGCTCAAACACGTATGAACACAACGCGAACTGTTGATTCTCTTTGCTTTGTTGGGAAGACTGCGAGCTCTCATTTAAAATGGGGGGTGGGGGCTTAAAATTATTAGGGGGGCCTCAGCCCCAATTTCCCCCCCCCCGCCCCCCCCCCCTTTCCTCCACATGCTGTGTGGCTGAACCGGTCCTGGGCCTCCTCTAGGTCGACTCGGCCTCAACAGAGTACCTAGGGAGACAAAGGCCGACGGACGTGGTGCTGGCCAACCCACCCCTTGGTGTGCCCTTCCAGCCTTCGTAGGTGCTACTCGCTAACAGCACTTGCCCCAACAGTCTGTAATGGTTATACGGGGGATCTTTGTCTTTGTTGTTGTCTTTGTGTGACTCGGCCTCAAATGAATACCCAGTGCGGTGTGTAAAAACATCGCCACTGGGGAGACAAAGGCGGTCTGGCGTGGTGTTGGCCACCCACCCCTCGTGTGCCGTGCCGGCCCTCATATAGTGCTCGCTAACAGCACTTGCCCCAACAGTTCGTGAAGGCTATAAGGGGGACCTTTGTCTTTGTAAGCACGTCACTGGGTCGTCTCGCCGAACATCTCCTTGATTTGTGCGATGTCGCTCTCAGCACGTCGATCCTCCGCCGATGTCCGTTCTTCCAAAAAAAAACCTCATCGCCATTCATCGGCAGCACCTGCCCTACAGAGGAAGCCCTCGCATCGGTGACATTTGGGGCAATGGTGCTGCTTGAAAGCGGAGAGATTAAGTATTCAGAATGGCAATTGAAACGGGCCACTTCTCGACGCGTTCGCCTGTTGTTATGTATACATATTTTTTGTTTCTAACTCATCAGGGCAATGTTGTTGATCTACGTGTCGAACGTTTCGTTACGTGTGCTTGTGCACCGCGTCAAACGCAGTGTCGCACATTTTCCGACCGGAGAAAAATGCGCTTACAACCTTTTACGATTTGCCTTCACTGAATCTAGCGGTTGGTACATTTGTAATTCACGTCATTCTCACAGCACGGAATGGCTTTTGCGCCACGTCTACGTCAAAGCGACTCGTTTGTGCCTCGATATATTTCGCACCCTTCACGGGGCTCGCCCAGAAGGCCGCTTGAGGTGACGAGTCTCACGTTCTACCGAGGAAGCCGAGCTCGCTTCGTGGCGCAGCACGCTAACCGCTGGGCTGCTGAGACCTGCGGAACATTGCAGTTTTGCCAACACGCTGCGTCAGTCATGGAGGTGGTTTGTCCATACTTCACCACGCTAGCACGTGTGCGCATCGGTGAAGGGGACCCACAATAACTAGTCCGGACGTCACTCGCCACTGACATTAGCCGTGGCCAGAATCTGAACTTGGGTTGCCGGGTTCCTAACGCAATGCGATCTCCACCACTCAATTTTTTTTCTTCGGTTAAACAAAAATTAAATGTAATTTTCTTAAGGATGTTTACATCCTGGGTATTCCCCTCCACCACCACCCCCCCTTATTCTCATTGTGTGTTTTCAATTAGAAGGCAAACAATATGGCCTGTGTAGGTATCAGTGCGACTTGAGAACGGAGATTATTTTTTAAAACCGACTGCCTTTCAAATATATTGCCGACCGCACGTTTAGCGAGCAGGGCAGCCTCGTCCCAGACTTACGCGTATCACCCGACTGGTTTGTCAAGTTCAATAGAACGATTCGGGATGTTTCGAGGCAGGCATTTCCGAAGTTGAAACTCTTGATGTATAGAAACGCCACTAGAATGTGGCGATACTGCACATATCCAATGAGCGACCGAGAGGGAGCATTTGGTTTTCTTGGAAGTAAAAATGCTGTTTTGGATTTCTGTATTTTGAAGAGTGCATGTGTCCTGCGTGGTTTTTTGTTGTTGTTGCAATGCTCACAATGGAGGCCAATATTGCTCCACCCAATTTCCTTAACGCTCCTGCAAATTTAAAACTTTTCGCCAAACAACGTCATCTGCTTTCACATTCCTTTCAAATCCCGTACGCAATCCTCTTTCCGTACGCGTGGACAGTGAATTTTTTTGTATTTTTTTGTTCCACTTAGCATCCAATGTACGGCAATCGATATCTACGTGCAGTTATACTAGTAGGAACCACCTGGTTCCACCAGCCCACAGGGGATTATTGTGTCCGTCCGTCGTGGATCCATAAATGGGAGGGGTGGGGCTGGGTGGAGAGGAGAGGGTGGGAAGGGGCTGGGTGAGGAGGGTGGGGCTGGGTGGGGGGTGGGACGGGTGGGGCTGGGTGGGGAGGGGCTGGTCACCCCGTGGTGCCTTTATAAAACTCAACGTGTAACCTACTCACGCCGGCTTGTGCCCGCCCTCACAGTCAGGCATATTTGCGGAATACACCACGCCGCCGTTGACCCTGGCCATTGACCGAGCAACCCAACGTTCCTACCAGCTCCCTCCGCAGGAATGTGTTGTTACACACTGTGCATTTGTCTATGTTTATTAACGTACTCACAATTAATGATAATTCACAACCAATTTGCCAATCCACTCCAAGATGAAGGCCTTCCCATGCCGTGACAGTCATGGGGGTTCATTGACCATACTTCACTATTCTGGCCAGTGGCGATCGATGAAGGGGTGCGGCGGTGTACGACTAGTTCAGATACCACTCGCCACTGATGTTAGCCGTTGCCGGGAATTGAACTCATGTTTCTCCGGGTTCCTAAGCGGTGCACTTTCCCCCATTACGCCACCGCTTCCCTCCATATGTATTAATGTATTCCAATAAATACTTAAAGTTGTTTTTTCTAGTACAACATGAGAATATGTGCAGTGGAGAATACGTGTTGTTTCACAACAAATATTGTGTCTGCTGCCTTCAGCCCTGTGGCTTTTGTGCGTCCGTTCGTGCACGTGTGCGCGTGTACACGCACTGGTGTGTGAGCATGTATGTATGTTGAGCTTTTTTCACAACGTACGTAGCCAACCGTGCTATTCGGAGGTGCGGGGAAAGGACGACAAACTCAACGCAAAAAAAATCGGTTCTAAAGAAATTAGTTTTCAATCGAGGTTTAAAATTGCGTAGCTCCAGTGGCCTCCGAATATCGGAAGGAGGAACGTTCCAGACGGCCACAGAGTGCGCGCGCACGTGTTGTAGCAGTGGTGTAGTGGTGGTTAGCGCATTGCGCCGTGAACCCGGTTACCCAGCCTCGGTCTCCCGGCCACAGTCAACTTCAGTGCCTGGTGATATCTGCACCAGTTGTGGCGCTCCGCTCGTTCGACTCGCCTTTAAATGTGAGCACCTGCTTGCGGTTTCATATTCTATGGTTCTTTCAGTAAAGTCATGTTGATAGAAAAAATAAATAAAAGCGATTCAAAACATCACGATGTTTCGTCATCAGGAACAGTGAGGTTGATTGCGATGTGTAAACACCAGGCACTCTAAACGAAACTATATAAAAAATTAACCCGTAAAAACAAAGTTTTTCACTATAAAGCCTTTATATGCGTGGCGGCTAGAGTCCTCTCGTCCTCTGGCTTGAGATGGCTGCCACTTATGGGTCAGATGATTGCCTGCCACCATTAAGCAATTGGTAATTAAATATAAAAAAAAATTTCCTAAAAAGTGTAAAAATTTTGGAATTTTTTTTGCACGAAAATGCTTTGTCACGCACAACGAGTCTGTGTGCAAAATGTCAGCTCGATTGGATTACGGAAAGTGGGTTAAAAAACGACCGAAAGATTTGCACGGTCGTAAGCGCGCAAGCAAGTGAACTTAATATAAAGGATTTAAAAACATTTCACCAGGTAAAGCCCACCGAGCTACGTAGCTATTTTTCATAAAGTGATCTCGCCACAAATGATAGCTCGACGTGGTGGCTTATCATCACGTGGAAATGTACAGCAGCCGAATCCTCTAAACGACACGCGCCACTGGGCAGTCGAACACAGCAGACGTATTCCTTGACCACAGCATCGTCTCGCGCGCCCTGCCGACCGCAAGAGGAGCTCGCTAACAGCCACCGCCAGTCCGCACGGCGACGCGAAACACACAACACCCGTTTCGCCCGTGCTCCGCCAAAACTTCGGTTTGCAAAAGGAAAAAAACAAAGACCCCCACCTCCCCTCCCCGCATAGCCTGAACAGAATCTTAGGACGAGTGGAGTTAGCGAGCACCTATGAAGGCCGGAAAGGCACATGAGGAAGTGGTTGGCCTATACCACGGCGGGCCGCCTTCGTCTCCCCAGTGACGATGCTTGGCACACCGCACCGGGTACTCATTTGCGTCTGAGCCGAGCTCGGTTTGTAGCGCAGCACGCTAAACGCTACGCGACAGCTCCCGGGCAACGTGCACGCGCGCGCGTTTATAAAGCGAGCGGGCAAAATGAAGAAAAAAATATGAATATGTAAACAAAATAACTAAATAAACAATTGTCATTGCCGTGTAATGAATGCGTGCGTGAAGTAATTAACATTGCGAGCCACACATTTTATGCATTGGCCCACAGAGCGGCCGTCCAAAAGCCCCCCTATCTTCAAACAATTAGCCTCTTGGCTCCCCAGGGGCTTTGGCAGTGAACTCTGAGATTGCGTGGTGACCCTAATCAATGGCGGGACACCAACGCCGGGCCTGCCTATTAATCAAACACTGCCAAAGCTGCGCCGCCGTGATCAATAGCTTTTGTTTGAATGGCTTAATGTATGGAGGAATGATTTTGCATCAGCTTGCTTTCGCAGTAATAAGACTGGCGGCTTTTGAAAAATAATCACCGTTCCACTATATTACATGATGTCATTGGCGCGTGATGTATTGTTTTCCGATGTTTGCATTACCGTGATTTCTGTTTAATTCGTGTAATTTTTTTTTTTTGGCCGGCGAGTGCCTGCACGATAGAGATGAAAAATAGGAATTCGTTTATGAAATTCGTTTATGCGGATGCTTCAGAAATTCCACGCGGGGCTGGGATTTTTTTTATTGTTGTTGTTGATGCTGTTGATTTGTATGAATCTCAGGAAGGCACTCAATAGCAGCTGCTCGTGTCTCCATCCTCTCGCGGCGGGCTCGGTACATCGCCGTGATTCAGGCGTTGCGAATCCATTCAGCGACGGTTGTTATTTTTTTTGCCACATAACCCCTCTTAGAGCCCAATGTGTAGTGTATAGTGGTGTCGTGTATATTTGTGTAGAGTATAGTGTATAGTAGTGCATAGTAAGTACATAGTGTATAGCAGCGTGGTGTATATTAGTACTATATAGTAAAACCACTTTTAATGACCACTCCTGATAGCGACTAATCGCTTAGTGATGGGCCTCCATAGAGCCCAATTTGTTCGCTTACCGACCATTTCCCCCTGTTAACGACACGCTTGCGACGAGCACGCGACCGACAATTTTGGCCAATCAGCGACGTCCATTCGTGAGCTTTGAAGTGGAAACGTCTCTTTAGAATTATTGGTGTCACCGTACTTCCTGTACTCGCTTAACGACAACAATCACCGAACGACTGGTTTCGTGGAACCATTTGCCGTCTTTAAGAGGGGTTCTGATGTTGCTTCACGTTGATGTGAATGGCAGCGTCTAGAGTGGTTGCAGGAACGAGCCATTGCACATCTCCCCCGCTTCAGTGCCGGATTAAGCAAGTGCGGGGCCTGTAGCATATGTTGTTATAAAGGGGCCCTAAATAAATACATGAACACATAAATATAAAAACACACATTTTTTACATGCACAGTAAAGTAATTGTGTTTTTTCATTTGCTACACAGCCAGATAATGCGACAAATCGCTAACCTTAAACACCCGGTCGTTCATAAAAGTCAAAGGCAATATAGTACTATAGTAATAGAGCAAGTGCAGAATCACTGAACCGGAATTGATAGCTTGAACGCATTTAGCACGGGGCCCTTGAAAGTGCGGGCCCGTAGCTACTACATGTGTAGCTACTTGTGTAGCTACATATGTAGCACACGTAGCTACATCGCCAGTCACGAGGCTTGCATTTAGCTCTGCCCATGATATTACTCCGGAACTTTGGATTAGATACTCGCGGTTGCATCAAGTTGTTGTGTGTCTTACTTCCCTAGTTCGCGGCCTTCGCCGGCTTCTTACATACAACGTACGCTAACGTTGTGATTTGCCCCTCAAATATCGAGATGTCGAATATGTACTCTCCAATCACAAGAGGTGTGTTATGTTATTGGATACGTTTTTATCTGAGTGGAAAGGCAATATTTAAAAGTTTTGGCTTGAGAATCAACTTAATGAAGAAAACCTCTTAAAATGAATATTTAATCTAGATTTGAAGTTTTCGTGACTGCAGGGATCCATACTATTTGGTTCTTTCGGTAAAGTCACGTGGGTATAAAATAAAATAAATTTAAGTGATTCAATTTATTTTATTTTATACCCGTGACTTTACCGAAAGAACCAAAGAGTATGAATGTTTAATGTTTCAGCTCTTATTTAATCCTCTGCTAGATGCGGGACTCTATTCCTCTCCACCCCCCATGCCATATGACCCCAGTGGGTTATGTGACCATACTTCCCCATGCTGGTTAACACGGATTGACGAATGTGGGCATGGAAGCCCAGCACGTTAACGGATTTTACTGCACCGCCTTCCTCTACCCAATACGCACACGGCCACATGCGGCTCTGTGCGTGCGTCGTGAGTTGCATAATTCGATGTGAATCGATGCGCCGTTGCACCACTAACACGCAAATCACAAGCAAAACGCGATTTCCTGCTCGTATTGAGCTTCGAGTTATTGGCGCGCATCTCCTGTTAACAGCCCTGCAGAGCCAGTGGCGGGAATTCCACGTGCGTATGGCGGGGGCGGGTCTATCCATAGGACAACCACAGTTTACCACCCCACACACAACGTGTTGCTCATTTGATCAACCCTCTCCCCACCCCCGAGAGATGATGGACTGAGCGAACCCACAACTAGGATTTGAACTCACAACCTTCCGATTGGGAGCAGAAGCAAAAATCGCCGCGACGCGTCGTGCACAATCCCCACTCACTTCTCTTACAATTATGTCTTTAACCTGCGCAAGTGCTCTAAACCACGTGTTCCGCTTTCTCTCTCTCAATGTAATCCCAAGCGTGCGTCTCTCCTCCTGGCTATATAGATAAAAACGCTCACATATATATATCATTCATCTTCACAGAGTAGAGCGTGCTGATCTTTCTGCCCGGTTCTTTGTGTGCACGTACAAACCTGAAGAAGTGTGCACTCATTGGAGACGATTTGAGGTCACGGTCAGACCGCTGGACTTTAAATCATGCACCCACACGGTCGTGCACATTTCCCTGCGATGCTTTGTTCTGAAGGGGATTTGATGTTGACGCGAATATTCGAGGCAGCCTTCCCGCCCGCAGCCCGACTTTATCTCGACGGGTTTTTGACGATGTCTTTTTTAGACCCATCCGTGCTGCCCCTTAATCCACGCGCGCTCAAGGTAATTTAACCCCGCGTTTCAAAAAGGGGGCAAACAACTGCACAGAGAGAAGCGCGCGCAAGAAAAATATAAATGTGTCAGGGCCAGTTAGGGCAGCGCTGTTTCTCGGCAACGACAAGTCGGTGTCGAGCGCCCGTCGCCGCTGAAGTCTTTCGACTAATCTTAATTTTGGAGCTTTCGTGACTGCAGGAATTACTCTTGGTTCTTTCGGTAAAGTCACGTATAAAGATAAAATAATAAATTAAATAATCGCATACGACGTTTCGATTGCAACACAAGCAATCATCATCGTGTTTTGTCTTTCTTTGGAATTTTCACACTTAAATGATAACTTAGCAATCTTTGAAATACGTAATCGACCAGGCTATGTGTTAATTGTGTGTTGACCGACTCTCTGTGTTGTATTACATACCATTTCGATAATTTGCTAGGTTATTTAATTTAGTGTGTTCTTTCTCCCTCTCTCCTAATGTTCAGCTTGCGTACTTTACTACCACGCGTCGCCGTACCCATTGACATGTTAATTTGTTCTCTAACCCCTCCCTCTCTCTGCCCCCCTCTGTCTATTTAAGGCCTCGCCACAGAGACGGCCTCTCTGTGCCTGTGTTACTCTCTCTCTCTATGTATCTTTCGACTAATAAGCTTTACGAACTCGTTTTGTGTGCGGGGGCGGGGGGAAATCGGTCAATCAGGAGGGGGGGGGGTGTGGGAAAACACACACACACAAACACACACACAACCGGCAAACGAGTTGAACGCTGGTAACAAACCCCAAAAAATATCTTGGAGTGAAATATCCCCCCCCCCGTCCCCCGCTGCCGTTGAGCTGTTAAAAATATATCGCCGCAAAAGCGACGGACTCGACTAAATTATTTACTCCACTTCTTCTTCTTTCTCTGCCGGTGGTGGGTTAACAAAGGATTCAAGCAATAATAATAATAATAATGATGGTTACAATTGGGGATATCTGCCAGAAGAACGCGACTGGAAAACCGAAAGGGCTATCGGTGGGTGTACCGGCGGGACAAAAAACATGATGAAATATCGAGGCGGACCAGGGGAGGTTAGGGAGTGCAGTTTTGGAAAGCCGAGCTCGAGAATGAAAAGCGACGTGCCAGCGTGCCGAAAGGATAAACGTTTTTAATCATTGCACCACCGCCCGCTGCGACGCACGCTTCAGAGGCACCGTGGTCATTGATGATGGAATCTGAGAACGGAACTCTGAGAGGCGCGCGGCGAAATGCGTGGCGTGACGCAGGGCTCGGAATCGCGTTGAGAGGCCAACGTGTGAACACGCCGATTTTGGAGAACATGAGCGAGCTAACGACATCGTGCGAACCGTTGAGATGAATCACGTCTTGATTTGAAGCTTTCGTGACTGCAGGAATCCATAGTCTCTCCGGTTATTTCGGTGAAGTCACGTTTGCTTGGGCGGGACTCGTCGCTGGAAGGGACGATGATCGTAATGGAATGATTGGAGTGGCAGCAACGGAATGGAATGCGCCCCGAGATGCGTGGAGATGGAGCGCTGAAGTCGGCGTGTGAGCAAGTGCTTGGTGGGGACTATGACATCCGCAGGAAGGGCCCTCTTCCAGCAGTCGATTGACCATGGCTGATCGTCAAGATGACGATGCTTTTTGTGGGATTACATGAAACGTGTTATTTTTGCGGAGGTGGTGTTTGCTGTTGTTTGTCATCCGCCGAGGTGCCTCGGAGTAGGGGCTGTCTGCGACATCTGATCCCTTTCCCTCTGGCCCACCGTGGCTCCTGAGTGTCAGCCCATGAGCCTTCCTGCCTCGTTGGCATGAGGCCTGAAGCTGGCTGGGCTGTTGCTCCAAGCTGTGACGATCCACACAAACCAGGGATTTGTTTACAATTTCGAATTTAATCTGAAAAAAAAAGCCAAATCGGGCCTAGTTATGAAATTATGGACAATGCAAAAAAACATTTGATTCTTCCAGATTTATCCGAAAGTATGACGTCATAGTGACGTTGTTTCAATGAAGTCACGTGGCATTGGGTGACATCACGTTTGTCAGCACGAAGGCATTCAATTCCTGCATGATGGAAACGTCATCGTCATTGCCACGATCAATCCACTGCTGGACGAAGGCCTCCGCAAGCTACCGCAATCCACGCGTAATATAAATGATTATAAAAGCCACGCAAAGCTCCGACGTTGTCTAAAACATTCCAAAAGTCCGATCATTTCTTTTAATCCAAAAACGCGTGCCAAAAGGCGAAGCGCGCGGCCGGCCCCACGTGTCAGTCCACAGAGACACTCCTGCAAATTTCACCCGACAAGTTCCTCTGAGGGTACTTGGCAGGGCAAAGCCAGAACACACTTAAGGGAACAGTCGCAATTTTCCACTCGGCGGATTCATTATGTTCGGAATCATGATGCTTTCAGTATGCATTTTGCGAAAGCAAAAGGAATTCCACTGTCAGCATTTTTTTTTGTATCTGAATAGCTATCGCATCCTGGGCCACTCCCAAATTGCCAGTAGCTGCACGGCTGCAGCATTATCGTCTGCCCTGCGAGCACTGTTCATTTAGAACCTGCCTTTATATATATAAAATACACAAAGGCGCAGCCATGCAATTCCCTTGCTCACTCCACTGCTGGCTGGCAGAGAGGGCCTCCACTGGATGGTGCTTGGGCCGACTCTTCCACACTAGTCAGACATCGTGGTAGGGGTGGGAGTTACCCACGCTTTACCGCACCGTACGCGGAGGCACCGATCACCTAATCGCGCTGAACCACATTGTAGTGCTGGGTAAAAATTAACCCATAAAAACAAAGTTTTTCACTATAAATCCTTTATATGCGTGGCAGCTAGAGTCCTCTCGTCCTCTGGCTTGAGATGGCTGCCACCTATGGGTCAGATGATTGCCTGCCACCATTAAGCAATTGGTAATAAAATATAATTTATTTTTTCCTAAAAAGTGTAAAATTTTGGAAAAAATTTTCACGAAAATGCTTTGTCACGCACAACGAGTCTGTGTGCAAAATGTCAGCTCGATTGGATCACGGGAAGTGGGTTAAAAAACGACCGAAATATTTGCAACGGTCGTAAGCAAGCAAGCATGCAAGTGAACTTAATATAAAGGATTTTTAAAAAGAGGCTGTGGTGGTGGTGGGGGACGTAGGGAGGGCGGTATTTCAGAAACTTGTGCGATGGAAGGTCGAATGTGAATTGCAAGCCCAGTATAATGCTGATGTGTTTTATTATTGTATCGTATTGGACCTGGTTGTGTGTGGACAGGGACTGTGGTTTGGCTGGGATGGCTCGCGATAACCACGCCACAGGAAGACTGCAATGGACACCCCATCAGATGGACCCTGAACTCTTGCCACGACTGTCCTCTGCATCCACTTCAGATTTCAGTTGCGAACCTAAAATAGATCCCTTTTAACGTGAAGCACTGATAATACCACCCCCTGGCCCCCATCTCCAATTAACTCAAGTAAAGCTACTGAAACGTGTCATTGGGTGACAAAGATAAAGGCCCCCTCCCCCCGCGTAGCACCTATGAATAACGGCTCTGTGGCACACGAGGGGGTCGGTGGTCAGCACCACGCCCGACCGCTTTTGTCTCCCAATAGGTGATGTTTACACATCGCAACCGGTACTCAGCTGAGGCTGAATCGACCTAGGGGAGACCCAGGACCGGTTCAGATAATCGTCACTGGTGTTGACCGTGAGCGGTAATCAAACTCGGGTCGCCGGGTTCACAGCGTGGCGTGCTAACCGCTACACTACAGCATTGGTGGAGTACACCTTCACACAAGCACGTTAGCATCTTGAGATGCAGCTGTTGTGAGAGGCTTGGCTTAATCGTATGCTCGCGGCGAGGCAATTCATCCCTCCTCCATACCACCGCTCCAGGCAAAATTTCATGAACTGCGACGGCGATTTTGAGTTGCAGATTGATTCAAGCATCATTCGTTTTTGTTTTTTTACGTTGTGCTTTATGTAAGCAGCCAACCGTTGGCTGTGAGTTCATTCATATATGATTGAAGGCATGTATCCAGAGGCGAATGCTAATAATTATATCCGTGTACGTGATGGCAGCGATATGTTCATGAGATCGATTCCAGCCACGACGAGAGGGCTTCAGAAAAGAGGGAGTTCGTGTCATTTTGCTTTTCCTCCTCCGTCGAACGAGTACAAACCACAGTGCTTTACTATACGGTCCATTGTTCCGATGAGCACGATTGGCTACGTACGGTGCAAAGAAAGTTCAACATACATAAATAGTGTGTGTTGCATGGCCACAATCGCACGATTGTGTCTCGTCTTCAATTTTCCATTTATGAAGGAGGTGGTGCACATTGGTCGGTTGATGCTCTGATGCGGCTGATGATTCCACCACCAGTATCGAGGAGGAGGGGGGCGGTGGGAGGAGGTGGGAGGAGGAGGAATGTCAAAGCCAGGAGGTGCAACGATTTTTGGGTCTCGAATGAGGAGGCGTTTCATCTGGACGTTCACGTTGTTCCACTCTGTTCGCCAGCGTTCCTCCGGATCAGGGTGAGATTGTGCACATTGCCGTGATAATATATTAATCCATGTGTGGTTAAACCTTTCAGATATATTAGGGTCGTGTAAAGGCTAATATATGATCTTGCTAATGGCATATATAATGTTTTAAATGTCTTATTCTTAATGGTATTTTTCACACATTTAGTTCAGTGTTCTTTCCTAATCAACAAATTAACTCTGATGTTCACGACAGTGTAAGTAGGGACAATAATATTGCAATTCCACTCAATACAATTTTATTCAGGAGCAATTGCTCTCTGTCGTGTATTTACCCAGACGGCTCTTGGGAAGGCCCAATTCTTCAGGAAGTTTCTTCGCAGATTTACAGCTGCCATCGTAGGTGCCACGTAACGACCGATTAAATTACTCTTTGGCACCGATTACATGTCCCCCAGCATGGCAGTAACGGCACCATCAGCAGCATCAGCAGACTAACGATGGGCGATGTAGAGAAAAGGGGGTTATAACCCTCCCACGCGCGAAATATTATTTTAAAAAATCACCGCATTTTTGCATTAACGCACACATAACTAGTCAAAAGGAACACGCCCGAATGTGGTGAAAATTTTCTCTCAGAGCAGTCCGGCGCAGTGGACGCGATGAATTCGAGGGTTCATCTGCCCCGCGGATGGCATTACTGGTCACCTGTGAATGACTGGACATCCGTGAAAAGGAGCTTCCTAGCTCATTGCATTCCTCCAGTATAAATTGTCTGATTCTGAAGCAGCAACTCCGATCATGTCACTCCAGGAAGTGGCAGCAGAGAACAAGAACTCTGGAAGCCAATGCCCAAGGCACGGAACAACTAAGGCTTTCTCAGGACGATAGTGGCACAAGTCCGGACAGCACCCCCCCCCACTCCCCACTTTTCTTCATTAGTGGCTTTAACGACGCCGTGATCCTCTGACCTCCGTCGAACCTGTAAAAAACTTTACAAGGGCAAGTAAGGCCGCAAGTGGGTCCCCTTTTCCCCAGTTCCAGGATTTTCACGGCCGCCCGGCAGCTCCCGTGGGAATTTGGGCAAAATTGGAAGCGCTGATATACGCGGGGAGTTCCGTGAGTATGAACGCGCGGCGTGTAATTCAACTCGAGCATGATTTGTCTTCATGCCGGCTCGGCTCTTAAAGGTGATGTGCTGACAATCGCACGTGCAATTTTATTTTTTTTCTGGCCTGTGATTTCCTTTCTTTTTTTTTTTCTCCAAAAGCCCTTCAAAGCCCGATGTGGTCCGTTGTACCGCTGGGCGCATTGAAGAGGGGGGAAGGTAGTCGGTGGGGGGTAGAATTTAGGTAACTCGTAAATTGATTCAATTAACCGTGCAGGGAAATGGAATCGAACCAGTGTCCGTCCTCTGGATTGTTGACGCTTTTGCAAATGCAGCGTGCGAAGAGATAC
>CM025614.2:2016649-2035191 GCA_014621495.2 Entosphenus tridentatus
AGGTGGTGGATGCGGTGGTGGAGGTGGTGGAGGCGGTGGGGAGCGGTGGTGTAGCGGTTGACGCGCTGTGCTACGAACCTGGCGACCCGGGTGCGAAACCCGCTCACAGCCAACACCAGCGGTCCTCCCATAGGTCGATTCAGCATCGAATGACGTCACTAGGGAGACAAAGACGGCCGGGCGTGATGCTGGCCACCCATCCCCTAGAGCAGTGGCTCTTAAACATGTTACTGCAGCCTGCACCCCTTTGGTTTTGAATCGTAAAAATAAGAATGTTAATAAACACACAGAGTTTGATGAAACAAAGTAGTTGTACTTACGTGCCCTGTTTTCGATGATTTTACCTTCAAAAAAAAATCTGGGCACGTCTCTCACCCCCCGCCGCGGCTGTGTGCACCCCAGATTACAAACCACTGCAAAGAGTGTACCGTGCCGGTCTTCATAGGTGCTCGCCAACCGCACTTTCCCCAACAGACTGCCGAGGCTATACGGGGGACCTCTGCCTTTGGTGTTACGCCGAGATTGCTCGCGAAGCTGCGGGCGCTTTAAACAGCTGTAACCACAGGCGGCGCGTTGTTACATCACAACGCGTGTCGCTTCACAGCAAGCAACTGTGCCATGTGTGGCCCATGCGGTGGCTTAGATAGAGGAGTGCGGATATTGTTCTGCCAATTTAAACACATTCCTGCGGAGGGAGCTGGTAGGAACGTTGGGTTGCTCGGTCAACGGCCAGGGTCAACGCCGGCATGGTGTATTCCGCAAATGTGCCCGACTGTGAGGGCGGGCACAAGCCGGCGTGAGTATGATAAACGTTGAGTTTTATAAGGGAACAACGGGGTGATCAGCCCCTCCCCACCCAGCCCCACCCCTCCCACCCCCCATCCAGCCTCACCATCCCCACCCAGCCCCACCCTTCCCACCCAGCCCCTCCCCACCCAGCTCCTCCCTCCCCACCCAGCCCCTCCCTGCACGACGGACACAATAATCCCTTGTGGGCTGGTGTAACCAGGAGGTTCCTACCAGTATCAGTTCCGTGTGTGTTCTTGTTTCCCCAACCGTTATGAACGTGGAATTTCCACCACTTAATTCGGGGGCCGCAATGGAGGTAATTGCAAGAACGCTTGTTGAAGCAGGGAAAGACGTTTGACTTGATTGGACCTTTCAAATTGTACGCCATAAGTGGTGTTAATTAACAGATAGGCGTAATCACTCAGGTGCGTGCGTGTGCGTAATCAGGGATGGTCTGAAATGTTAGGCATGCAATGTTAAACATGTAGCAGGCAGCTCAGAGGCAATCTTGCAATTGATGGCATTTCCACAATTTCAGGATAAACATTAATATTATTTTATCACTGTGCTATTAACACCTTTGACTGGGTTCGATTCCCAGCTGCAGCCATCATCAGTGGGGCGTAACGAGAGCTGAACTAAACCTGGGCGCTGCCCAACATTCACCAAGTCACACTGACCAGCGTGGTGAAGTATGGTCAAACATCCCGCCACGACCGACACCGCGCGACGAGTCCCGTCATCCAGCAGTGGATTGACAACGGACTGCACTCGCTGCCGTTAATTGCTGCCGAGATTCAATAAAAATTGAGACATTTGCGACGAGTGGGCTCCACCCTCCACCGACCCCCGCACTCAGGCTATAGGGGCGGGCAGAGCCGCATTGTTTTGGGTGCCCCCCCCCACCCCGTGCCCCTGGTTCACATTGACCTCATGTGCAACTTTTGTGATTGCGATCAATCGCAACGGTTGCCCCTAATGAGATGTCGACTCACGCGGCGCGGCGGGCACGGGGCCGTTATCCTCCGCGCGGTGGCGAGATGTTAGCTACCTCGCCCGGTATGCACGAGGTCGTGGGGTCTCGAGACCGTTCCAGACGGCCGCCGAAGCGCATCTGGAAGCGCGAAGTGGCCGTCTGTTTTTTCGAGGGCCGCGCCAAATGACGGGAGTTCGCGTGATGTGTTTGTGCTCCTTGACGAGATCGGTATTGTGGTTCATATGTGGCAAGTGCGTTGTGTGTGATGCATGCGACCTCGCCATATGTAACAATCCGCCTCGCACCTTGCGCGCGAGCTGATTCCATCGTTCCATCTCCATGGTGAACGTGCTCTCGCTATCGCGGGCGCGTTCTTCCTGCTCAAGCCCACTCAATTTTTCTGCAGTCAGAATGATATCTTTAACCTGCCGTACGTTCTCTGATGCACCTGTTTTTTTTTATTTAAACATCTCAATGTAATTCCAAGCACGCACTTCCACTCCTCCTGGGCATACCGACAAAAAATAAATATATAACACGACTAACATACTACGCAGCGCACATAGATATCGCACTTGCACGAATCGTCACAGCATGAAGCGTGCAGAGTTCACGGCCCGGCTCTTTTATGCGCAAACTCGAGGAAGCGGGGCCGCTCATTGGAGACGATTTCAGGTCACGGTCAATTTCTGGACCGGCGAATGCATCCACACACAGCCGAACACATTCTCCTCCGGGTTCGCCGTACGCACAGACTTGGTGTTGACCAAGAGGGTTGTCACCAGGTGATTGTCGTTCCCAAGATCCATCCTCTCCCTTGAGGTCGCGCTTACTGGGTTGTCTCAGACGCGTAATAACAAAGCGCTCAAGACGACGCATTCGGGCAGTGTGACCGTGTCTCCTTCCCATGACGAGTCCCGTCTTTTTTAAATCCTTCATATTAAGTTCACTTGCGCGCTTACGAGCGTGCAAATCTTTCGGTCGTTTATTAACCCACTTCCCGTGATCCAATCGAGCTGACATTTTGCACACAGACTCGTTGTGCGTGACAATTAATGTTCGTGAAAATGTTTTTCCAAAATTTTACACTTTTTAGGACAAAAATATTATATTTAATTACCAATTGCTTAATGCTGGCATGCAATCATCTGACCCATAGGTGGCAGCCATCTCAAGCCAGAGGACGAGAGGACTCCAGCCGCCACGCATATAAAGGATTTAAAGTGAAAAACTTTGTTTTTACGGGTTATCTTATTTGTACCTCGGAGGTGGAAACCCTTCCAAACATCCTCCTCGCGAGCCACACTCCTCTACGTTGCCTCTGCTACCGCTTCGAGTTTGGGGTTGCGGCGGAATGAGGGGGGGCACAGGGCAGGTGCGGACACGGGGACGCGGTGGAGAGGTTGCGGAACGTGGCAAAGTCACAGCGTGGATTTGTAGCCGCGAGGCTACACACGCGATTATTGGCGCGTGCCATTTTCATTGATTATGGCGAAAACATTTGATTGCAAAATGTAATCTTGAACCCAGGGGGCCACTGCCGAGCGCTTGGCTGGCCCCCCCCCCCCCCCCCTGTGCACCGCTGCGAAGCGACGAGAGCCACGTGGCTTTGCGCACGTGGGGCAGACACTGCCACCAGTACGCCAACAGCCACTGCTGGATGATGACCATACTTCCCCACGCTGGTCAGTGCAGGTTATTTTGTTGCGTGAATGTCGAGGGGAGTGGCGCAGCAATAATCGATGCACTGCCCTCTAGTGCCCGCAAGTGCAAATCACCTGACTTTTGAGCATGGTGGTCGTCCATACAAGCGCGATCCAGGTTCAACAAAATCCTGCTGAGCAAAGAATTTAACGACGACGACGACGAAGAGAGAGGCAATCTGGTTGATTCAATCGTCATCGGCTAGGCTGACTTGCATGAGCCGTGTTTGGTTGTGCGGCGGTGGTGGTGGCGGTGGGTGGCGGTTGGTGGAGTGGGTGGTGGTGTTGGCGGTGGTGGGTGGGTGGTGTGGGTGATGGTGGTGGTGTTGTTGGTGGGTGGTGGGGGTGGTGGGTGGTGCAACTACCAAGCTCAATTCTAAATCAGTTTTTCTTCGGAAGACCAAAGCAGCGACGACGTTTCGGGATGGTTCGCCAAGCACCGAGGTCGATCCTTCAAAGTTTAGGCTGCGTATTGCCCGCCTGCTATAGAGGCCGAGTTATGCTCGCATCTACAGCTGATCATCGATTATCCGGCTTCCAGGGCCGATCCGGCGAAATCGATCCAAAGGCTGTAACCCAGTCCAAGCGATTTGCACCATGTAGCGTGTCAAAGACGAGCCAGGTTTTGCTTGATTTCAGTCTCAAAAATATGACATACCATGATCCACTGCGTACAACATAAACACTGTAGAGACGGCACGTAGAGACACATTTCCGGTTGTTCACGACTCGTAGCTACAGTTGTAGAAAGAGGACAAATTAAGTGCCGATAGGGCGATAGGTGTCCGGCGATCGTCAAAACACATCGAGTTGATGAAACAAGGGCCTAGTAAGAAGAACTAAACTACTACGTGCATCACACCGTGCAGGCTTTCAGAGTTTAGAGTACTAAGTACGGAACCGTAAAACACAGGAACTTTTCAGAGTAGGATGTTTTTTTTTGTCTGTCTGTACGTTTATTTATGCCAATTGTCACGTAGAAAACACATTTAAAACACTTAGCAAAAAGAAACGTACACACGGCACCTAAAATCATGCGAGAATGTGCAAAAACTGTGCTCTTTTAAATGATTAGTGATTATTCGGCGTCCCCTTCCTCTCGAATAATCGATTATCTACTGTAAATTCTTTGGGTCTTTTGGTAAAGCCATGTAGATAGAAAAACTAATAAAAATATCACGACGTTTCGATCACATTACATGCAATCGTCATATGGTGAAAAAATAGCGTCAACAAAAACGCAAACTCCAAATATACAGCAGGTGTCGAGATCGAACCCACGATCTCCTGCAGACCAAGCGAGGTAGTTAACATCTCCTAGCCACCCTGGTGTTGATGAGATACGCAAACTCCAAATATTCAGCAGGTTTCGGGATGGAACCCACGATCTCCTGCATACCAGGCGAGGTAGTTAACATCTCCTAGCCACCATGGTGTTGATGAGAGAAACGCAAACCCCAAATATACAGCAGGTGTCGGGATGGACCCCACGATCCCCTGCATACCAGGAGGGGTAGTTAACATCTCCTAGCCACCGTGGTGTTGATGAGAGAAACGCAAACCCCAAATATACAGCAGGTGTCGGGATGGAAACCCACGATCTCCTGCATACCAGGAGGGGTAGTTAACATCTCCAAGCCACCGTGGTGTTGAAGAAAGAAACGCAAACTCCAAATAAACGGCAGGGGTCGGGATGGACCCCACGATCTCCTGCATACCAGGCGAGGTAATTAACATCTCCAAGCCACCGTGGCGTTTAACGAGCTCCCAGCGATTGTCAGAAACTGTTACTATAGCGCTTGCCTTGCCAATGGTGACATTGGGCATGCAACGATTCACCGTCCTACTCGTTATTCCACGTGTCGTTACATTACTTTTTTTGGAGGGGATGCCGATTTAGGTGGCAAGATTTGACGCCGCCTTTTTTCTTGCAGAGTTCACGCAGAACCCGTCGCTTTCGTCGTAGCGTTACCGTGTACGAAATGGGAATCCGTGACGAGCTTCATCGATTGTTTTTTGTTACACGTAAAATAATTGGAGCCGGGACCGTAGTCGATTAAGTCGATAAATCGGGATTTTGTTTGTTGTTGTTGCAGTTAATGACTTTGGGCCACTTTATCGTCTGAAGGTGGGAAACCCCCCCCCCCTCCTCCCGGCCCCGCCTCTACAGACCACGCCCATCACCTCCCGTCCAGTGGCACACTTGTTAAGGGAGCTGAGACCGTTTTTCCTCCCACTCACCCACCGTTATAATTTCCACGTTACTCGATGAGTCATGCGATCGAACCGATAGGTAATCGAACCGATATCTAATCGATTATTTAAATAACCGTGGACCCTCGCCACCACTCGTGCAGGCCTCTACTCGACGAGTCCGGTGTACACCTGTCGCTGCGCACAAAAAGCCATGTACGGTGCTAAAGAAGTTCAACATACGTACGAACACTATACACTACACTACGATTGCACTAGTATAGAGTACACTGCACGACACAATACCAATACTCGCCATTCGCCGCTAAGTGGCAGTGATGTGACCACGGCGTCTGTGCCAGGCTAGGTGCACCCCGAGGCCACGTGAAGTGTCGAAGGGCTCGCTGACAGGTCTCGGGACAGACCCAGGTGCCATGGGTTGGCTGACTGAGATCACCGGTAGATGCACCGCTGCTATACACGACACTACGCCTCTGTTAGTTACTACATTGAAACCCCATTTCTTTCAGAACTGCTGCTTTGTGTTTCAGCTTGTTGTCCTTCTCCCCGCCCCGCACCTCCGATTAGCACGTTCGGCTTACGTACGGTGCGAAAGAAGGTCAACGTACACAGCATACACGTTGCAACCGTCACATCGACACGAGCAGCAAACCCATGCAAGACAATCGCGGCCAGACCGCCGTCACGGGGGGCCGCCTTCACGCAGTGCACGGTGGCGCGCAACGCTGATGAAGTTAATTACGTGGTGGGGGGGGACGTGTGGGGGGGGTGGGGGGGGGGGTGGTTGTGGGGGGACGTGGGTGGGGGGGGGGGACAGCAGTTTGCACGACGCACGGCGAGCGTAGGAAGAGGGCATATTATATTGCACGTTGAAAGGAAGGCCCTTCTCTCTCTCTCTCTCTCCCTCTCTAAGCCGTGCAGAGGGGGCCAAGGCCCTCTCCAGAAAGTCACATACCACAGGCAGTTGCTGTGGTACGTGAAGCCATTGTGGCTAAGCCAGAATTAGCCTCTGCGTTCACACGACGCAGGACAATGAGCTCCAAAAGAATGGAGGGGAAAATGCCCCCCCCCCTCTCACCCACACCCACAGCCCCCTCCACTCCCACCTCCTTTTTAAAGGTGCCTGAAAATTTACTACGACGCACAGCCAATCCGAGCGCACGAAAGTATGCCAGTTTCACACCCCCCCCTCTCCTCCTCCTCCCGTATTTTAATTTATGGGAAGTTTTTTTGTGTGTGTTCGTTTGTTGGCCCAAAGACATCCTGTATATCACAGTTCAAGGCCTGCCCACTGTTTCTGTCTTGTATGGCAGCGTAACATCTTTATTGTGGGTGGAAACGTGTTGGAGGGGTTCTTTTTTTGCGTGCATAATATGTGCAAATAAAAAACAAAAAATATGTTCCCCGATAAGGCGAACACAGCACTCTGCCTTTTTCAGACTTAACGAGACACTTCCTTTGCTGATCTCGCACCGAGCGCCAGATGAGAGTTTACCAGATCCCTGAAAGGGGGTAAAAAAAAAAATCACACGAGCGTTTGCAGCAAGGCATGTCGTTTTGCCGGGGTGTGTAATGGTTAACACACTGGAACTCGCAACCCCCAGAGCAGATCGCCAGTCGAAACGACGGTGCATATTTCTTCAATCGTCCCTTACCCAGTTGTCCATCCACGCAGCGATATAAATACACCCACCGTTATTTGAATGTTGGGCGAACGGGGTGCGCGTTCGCGTGCGGTGTGGTAAAATGTGGGTACCGCAACCCCTTTCCAAGACGTCTGGCCTGCGTGGAAGAGTTAGGCAAAAAAAAAACCCATCCTGGTGGAGGGCCCCTTACATCAGCAGTCGAGTGAACAGGCAATTGCAGGGCTGCAACTCCACCCCGTGAGAGCGTTGTGAGTTCCAGCGCTGTGCTAGCTACCTCGCGCGGTTGCACATCGTGTCGGATCGCCTCCTTCCACCCGTGAGCATTTGCTCCCGAGTTAATCTCTGGATTTTAGTTGCGTTCTTAGCGTGGAGGGGCGGTGGGGGTGAGGGGGTTCCTGCAGGAGTGACCGCTGGGTCGACCCTCGTGCCGGCCACGTGGTCCTGGGCCGGGTTGTATCGGGCAATGTGCGTGGAGCTTCGCCTGATTTGACGCTGATTCAGATAGGGAAGAAAAAGAAGTGATGCTTTATGCTTCATCGGATGCTAACCCGTCATGTGAAGCGGTCACGATTTTATAATGAATGGCATTCATATTCTTGGTTATTTCGGTAAAGTCACGTAGAAGGGAAATAATAAAATAATACAAATATAAAACAATATAAATTCTAACGACGTTTAGACTGCAACACAAGCAATCATCATCAGGTGTGAAATCCACAGCAGTCGAAACCTCGTGAGAATTTTTATTGTTTTATATTTATATTATTTTATTATTTCCCTTCTACATGACTTTACCGAAAGAACCAAGAATATGAATGCCTGCAGTCACGAAAGCTTTAAATCAAAAAGAATGTCATTCATGTCCATTATTGTCACCGTTGTAATCATCAGAATTGTCTTCATCGTTGCTGTCATAATTTTTAAATACATCATTGTCATCAACATCTGCACTGCTATCCTTATCGTCACCATCATCATTATTTACTTGCACATCAGTCTCAATTTAAAATCATCGTAACCAGTGTTGTCATTATGTCATCACCACCATCATATTCAAAACTGGCCAAGAATCCCAACACAGCAGCAGCCTCTTTGAGAATCGCCAAGCTCTATCAGATGAAACAAGGGCCATTATATTTCGATTTAAAGATTTCGTGACTGCAGGGATTAATCTTCTTGGTTCTTTCGGTAAAGTCAGGTGGAAGAAAAATAATAAAAAGATATTTTTTTATTATTTTATTATTTCCCTTCTACGTGAACCAAGAAGAAGGACCATTATTTTGCTTTTATTATTCCCGATAGAGGAAAATTTCCCAAATTCCAATTAGAAGGGGATGGCTCTCACTGCCCAGGCCCAGGCCACGCTAGACTGGGCGGTCAATTTTGGTGGTTCTAGATTTGAAGCTTTCGTGACTGCAAGGATTCGTATTCTTATGTTTTTTCGGTAAAGTCACGTAGGTAAAAAATTTACATTAAAATTAATAAAAGTAAAATAAAAATAAAATAAAAATCACGACGTTTCGGAGGCAACACAAGCTTCCGTCTTCAGGTGGAACCGTCACAGCACGATAGCTGTATCAAGTAAGATAAATTCCAAGAAAACAGTCCTTGTATATATACTGGTTGAGGGTGGGAGGAGCCAAGGTAGGCCCTAGATATATATACAAGGACTGTTTTCTTGGAATTTCTCTTACTTGATACAGCTATCGTGCTGTGATTGTTCCACCTGAAGACGGAAGCTTGTGTTGCCTCCGACACGTCGTGATTTTTATTTAATTAAAATTGTACTTTTATTAATTTTAATTTTTTACCTACGTGACTTTACCAAAAAAACCCAAGAATATGAATTTCGGTGGTGTTCAGCAGATTTGAGCCAGCGGGATTGTGAGGCTCTGACCACGTGGGGCCCTTGTGGGCCTCCACGCGCGCACACACTCTGCCGTGTGCGTCTCGCAAGAGCGTGCTCCTCTGCTCATTGCCCTTTCAAGTGTGAGCCACCTGTCCCCACGGAGGACACGGGGTGGGGGGAGAGGGCCTTAGCCTTTGAGCACAGGGGTGGATCACGTCGGCTGTTATTCTCCAGACAATGGGATAAGTTCCGCTAACGCGGTGTGACTTTAGCGATGTTGCACCCAAAGCCCAAGGCCACTCCTTTCTTGCATTTGAGTTTCGTATTTTAGTTTTTGGACGGCAGGAATTTGGGCGTTCTGTGGATCGTCCTGGCGAGATTTTTGTTGTTGTTGTTGTTGTTTAAATCGGTTCTGTGGTTACCATGCGGGTTGTCGCGGTTGTGCAGCTCTCTGACGCGTTCTCGGGTCGTACTGGACATCTGTGAGCTCATCGGATTCCTCCAGTGTACATACATATTTTGATTCTGTTTGGCAGGATGTGCTTCTGCAGGAATTTAAATAACATTTCAACTTGAACTGAAATTGGAATTCACTCCCACTGCGATGAATTGTCACCATGGAAGGGTCACAATTCGATCCAGGATTACATTATTTATTTTTAAGCGGCAGTGACTTGTAGCACCTCTGGTGGCTGCAGAGGCGATGTGAACATGCGCATTGAAAATCATCGATTCTGATTTTGTGTTCAATAAGAATCATTGCATCGATTAATCCAATGCACCCCTAATATTCACTCCGTGTGGGAATGCATCAGTGCACACAAATGATCATCATCTCATGGATGTGTTTCGGGCGCTGCTGCGTGTTGATCTGCATGATGTTGCGATTTTTCGCCACATGTTGCATCTCCGATGAACACGTACGGTGCAAAAGAAGTTCCACATACATACGTGATGGGGGCTTCTGTAGGATAATCTTCAGAAACTGAAATTTTGCCATACAACCCGAAAAACACAGCGGGGGGAAATAATCATTTTCCCAGTTTGCAAAAAGACAAAACAACATCGAACTCTGAAGGGCGCACAACATCAGCATGCATCAGAATATACTTTGGGAATGCAATTGTAATGCTGCAAATTATTAAGTTTTTTTCCAGAGACTGCGTAAAGGCCTTTTTGAGCGGATGTGCTTTACTGCGGCGCTACAACGCCGTAGGCTGGATGGCGTTCAGCTGCTTGCGGTTAAGGTGACTCCCCAATCGTCCCCTCTGTACCTGCGGGAATGGGTTCGTCTTTTTTCCTTCCTTCCCTCCCGGGTCTGGTGAAGGTACGGGCCCCGCATTGATCGCCATCAAGGCGGACAAGAGAGAGAGAGAGACAGAGAGAGCTCTCGATCAACAAAATGAAAGAAGTGGGGGGGGGGGGGGGAGAGCATAAAAAAAATCCCTTCATCACAAATCCTCCTCGCTCTCTGAAGATTCAGACAAAGTTTGTTTGCCAGCGACCAAAAGACTGATTGTCTTCTCTGGCCCTCGTGCAGGCCTCTATTTGTCACATGCTGTGCAATTGTCCGGGCCAAAAATGAATAAATAACAGCAATAAAGCACTCAATTCCGCTTGTTTTCCTTTCAGAGGGGGCCTGACCGAGCACTGACCCCTTTCTAGACACAGGAAAAGGTTCAACTGCAGGTCACGCGGAGCTCAAGGAGAAAGTAGCGCGTGAGCGCGCGCGAGCGTGCCAACGCATCTGCGTGCCACTGCGCGTTTGCGCGCTTCGCCTTGATTCCTCCCTCGTTTGCGATGCCCCCAACGTCGGTGTTTATTTTTGTCGTTGAGTTTTTTTTCTTCTTCTTCACGTTAATCGTTCTTTCATTTTCCTTTCCCCCGCGTGCTTGCGTCGTTAGGCACGAGGCACCGCCGCCAACGGACGTCTTCGCGGATGCCACGGCACCGGCGGAGGATGCAGCGCGCGGGGCGATTTTCGAATGTCAGCCCGGGCCTTGGGAGCGCCACGCGTTGCTAATTGTGTTCGCGTTCTCCTTCTTGTTTCCATTCTCCGTCGCGGAGCGCGCGTCGATGACAAATCCGCAGCGCATAGGAGCTTCCGAGCGAATGCTTCGCGCTATCGTGAAACGCACGTCCCCCCAACGGTTTTGTCAACCCTCCCGGGAAGCCGTTGCATGAATTCATTTTACAAGCGAGGGGGAAGATGCACGTACAGGATTGCATTGAGGGATAGGAAAAGGAACGAGCATGTTTTGCAGAATACCAAATTCAAGTGCAGATTACCATGTTGAACTACTTTCGCGCCGTACGTAGCCAACCGTGCTAATCGGAGGCGCGGGGGAAAAACGACAATTGAAACGCACCATTCAAACCGGGGCTTGGGCAGGACGCGCCACGGCGAGAAGGGACGATGGCGAGACTCAAGGTCGGAGTTACAGACAAGGAACGGAACGCGTTCCAGCGGTCGATCACCGTGGAGATGGAGGGACGAAATTGGCCCGTGTCGCAGGTGCCGGTGGGATTATTGCATCGCATGATTGTAAGGGATGCCAGAAGATTGGGGAGGCCTTAATCCAGCGGTAGCTTCACCATGTCTAGTGATGATGATTATAATTATTATGTTGTAATTCATAGCATTCGTGTTTTGACAGTTCAGAAGTATAGTGTCTTTTGTGAACATGGCTAATCTCCGGTCTGGTTCAATCTCTGTTATTCCTCTGTAGCCGTCTGGTGAGTCGCTAACCCGAGCCTCCTTTGTTTTCACGTCATCAACCCTACGCCCTCTGCTCCATTGACCCATGACATCAGCAGTTACAAAAGGCGAGCACTGAGCATCGCCTAAAATCCATCGGAGAGGAATTTGTATCCGATCCTTGCAGGCGATTGTAAAAAAAAAAGAAAAATGTTATTGAACGATCATCATCATCAGCGTCATCAGCCATGGTCTGCCGACTGCAGAAAGAAGGCCATCACCATCCTTAACGTGTCTCGTGGTGCCACAAGCCATCTAACTCGTGCACGTGAGCTAACCCCCGTCACTCCGCCTCCACTGCCACCGTCGCCGCCTCTCCTCTTTGTTCTCTCCGTGGCTGCAACTCCCCTTCACCGGTCTGGCGACGGCGTGGTTGGGGGGGGGGGCGGGAGTTGGGGGTCACGGTTCGGATCCAGCGGGCCACCCTGGTGATCGGCGCGGTAGCGATAACCGCAGTGACGACGCTGTCCACGCCGCCTGCTGCCACAGCGGACGTTGAAAGGTCACCTGGCGTCATTCGCAGGAGGAGGCCATCGCGTGCCAAATTCCAAAATTACCCGCAAATGTATTAAGTTAGTGCTACAGATGGCAATCGTCAGAATATGTATAGATACTGGAGGAATCCGATGGGCTACACAGCTCTTTCTTTTTTCTCACAGATGTCAATCATCGCCCCCTACTGGAAAACTGACGCCCCGTGGCACATAAAGATTAGGTCTCTTGAGTTCTCACTTTGAAAAGCAAAATAGATGACCTTAGCTAATCTGTGATCGTCACTTCCAGCGATGTGTCCCATCCAAGCCCACCGATTCTCCTTCACAGTCAATATGACTTCTCTAATTCCCATGTTTTCCCTGAACCACGTGTTGAGCGTTCTCCATCTCACCGCCATGCTGAGCGGCCATCTCTCCGTACTCGACTCATTGGCATACATTTCAACTTTTGATTTAACGCTTTCGTGACTGCAGGGATTCATATTCTTGGTTCTTTCTGTAAAGTCACATAGAAGGGAAATAATACAATTATTTTGTTTATTGTTTTATATTTATATTATTTTATTATTTCCCTTCTACGTGACTTTACCAAAAGAACCAATAATACATTTCAACTTTTGTTTCTCAGTGCACATGTGGCAGGTCGTATGCACCTCCTTAAAGCACATTGGTAAGTTGGTTTTTAATAATCGAATGCAGGATTCCAAATCACTTCATCCTGCTCCGAATTAAATCTACAAAATCATCGGGCGGTCATCTGCAAGTGTAAAGTAACTCATGTGACGTGGGGTATGGGAGCATCGCGTGGCCAGACTGTGGCAAAGGCTTGATGAAAACAAAGCTCCAAAAGATCGGCGAGGTGAAATAGGGTCAAAGATACCCCACGGTCGACACGGGGCGGCGAGGCTTCATCCAGCAGTGGATCCCCAAAGGGGGCTCCAGGTATCGGTGTAGCCGAGTAGGAAAAGAAAACACAATTTCAAGAGACATTTCAAGCGAAAAGAACATTTTGAGGCTAAGAATAAATTCGGAAAAACATAAAACTTACGTAAATTATTATTGTAATGCTTGTAAAACGTTCGAGAGCGAAACAAGAAATGTGAAAATAAATCATCGCTGTAATCCATTTTTTTTTTGAAACCGAACAAGGCCTAATGGTGACCCGTCCCGTGCATAAACGATCTGGAACAGATGAACGCAAGTGGCCCTTAGGCGCGGAGTTAAGCAAACAGTGGAGCCAGGGGCGGTCAATTCCTGCGCGTGTTTAGTTTGGCTGCTCGCCCCCACGCGCTTCGCCAACGGGGGGATGGGGGGGGGCTCGTGCAGAGGACGATCGCAGTGCTCGGGAACAGGGGGCACGTGTTTATTTACTCCTCACCGGGGGCCGTGCGAGAGAGAGAGAGAGACCGAGTGCCGTGCTCGCGAACGACATACACGCTCTAAGTGACTTCCACGACGACGTTTATAACGCAGACACCCCTCACCCCCCTCCCTCCAAACCTCCATGGCGTGTTTGAATTGTGGTCGCCACAGTAGCAAGATGTACAATACTTCGCCTGGTATACAGGAGGTCGAGGGTTCGATCCTGACCCCTGATGCCTGTATATTTGGAGTTTCCATGTTCTCTCTCTCTCTCTCCTCGTGGTCGCGTTTATTTTTCGCTGGTTTCTTCCGCGGTTTTCCCCTACACATTTAGAAACGTGCGTTTTAGAGTATTTGGCTGATGTGGATTTCCACGTGATAAACCACCTCGTCGAGCTGTCATTTGTGACCAGGTCGCTTCTGAAAAAGAGCCGTATAGCTCAGTGGGACTGACCTGGTAAATAAAAAAGTATTTTAGTTTTTAGTTATGAATTGACACCTCGGGGTCAAAGCTGCGAGCCCGAGTCGCCCGCTACCGCTCGCTTTGCCTCTGTGTCGAAGTGGTGCACAGAAAAAAGCAGCGCCGCCGCGGATGACGATGACGACGATGATGACGAGGATGACGACGAGGATGACGACGATGATGACGACGATGATGACGATGATGACGACGATGATGACGATGATGACGACGATGATGACGGCGATGATGATGACGATGATGACGGTCGAGGAATACGACAACGACGATGGTTACAATGACGGTGACGATGAATTGATGATGATGATGAGGAACTGCGGTTGTGCGTGAATGTTGTATTAGTTATGGCTCTCAACTTCGAACCACAAAACACCATCATCATCATCATCAACACCCCTAGCAGGCATGATCAATCCACTGCTAGATGAAGGCCTCCGCCAACCCATGGCCGTGTCTCACGGTCTCGCTATTCAATAACAACCCGAACACCAAAGCGGCCACGTGGCTTAGCGGTGAAGCGAGCGTCTCGCTGTGCGAAGGTCGCGACTTCACATCCTGGTCGGGAGTTCACGCGCCCCATCGAATACTCCGGGTGAGTTGACAAATCGAGCACCACTTCGCGAGGAGTCGCGAGCAGCGGTTGGCTTTTATCCCGCCATGGGAATGTAGAATTTCCACTCCTGGCTTCGGGGGTTGTCAGCACAGCAGGAGATCACTTCGCCTGCGACCTGCGCTCGAGTCTTCACGGCCCAGAGTTTACGCTCCAAGCTGTATCGTCACCTTCTGTTTGCGCAGCGTTTATCGCGTACGCCACGGGGCGCGTCCGTTCGTGGCCATAGGCGAGAGAGGGAACTCGTTTCGGATTATCGCGTGTCGTGATTTTGACACCGCCGGCCGTAATAAAAAGCGTGTTAAATAAATAATGAACCCTCTCGCCGAGAGAAAGAGAGAGAGAGAGAAAGAGCGAGAGAGACGCAAACGCGGCATTGTTAAAAATCCCATCGGGACGCCGTGACAGTGCGCGTAAGTCATGTTTACACCGTCAAGTCGTCGCCACGGCAGGAGGGGAAGGAGGAGCACTTTGCTTAAAGTTGAACCCTCGACGCGCATCGTCGTCACTTTACTGCGTAACGGAACCTGCACCACGGACACAACAACAACAACAACGACCCGCAGACAACGCGCCGCACGTTAAATAACCGTGTCGGAGGGGGGGGGCGGGTGGTGCGGCAAAAAATCTCTTCAGCCTAGTTATAAATATATATATATAAAAAGGACTCATAATAGAGTAAATAGAGCACAGTGTTCCATAAAATACGGGGACAAGGATCTGGCGAATGTGTTCCGTTGCAGTAAATCATGCGGGGCAGATTGGGCCCATCATTGGGAGCCGGGAAATGCTTTTTATCCTGGGCCAGGATGGCCGGGCGGCGTAAATCATGTGTCACACGTGGGATGGAGTTTAGAGGCCTCGGCAGATAGAATCCGCGGCTCGCGGGCGGAGGGAGGCCAAGATGAAATGGGTGATTTACCGTACAGTTTAAGAATTGTTTAGAGGGTTCCACTGATAGGAATCTTTGAACTCGAGACAGCGGTAGATCTTTGGCATAATTGCATATGGCTGTGGGGGGTCTTTACCCCTCCAGCCCCCACCACCCTTCTACCCCACCCGCATGTGGGGCAAGCGCGTGAAGGCGGCGGTAATGCACGTGAAGCATGCGACGTAATGACTCGGGTTACGCGGTCTGCGCTGCTTTCGCCAACGTGTTTTGGGTTTTAGCGACTTAAAGTAACTGCATCCGGTCGTGAACTGTCTTCGTTCTACGAATTATAAAGTAGTCGATGCGTTAACGTGCTCGTACACGAAGTGCCGGGTGGCGGAGGGTCTTGCGGCAAATATATCCGGCCAGATGGTTACGTGCGTGGCCTGACCCAAAAGTCAACGGTGAATCGCAGCGAATACGCGCTGCGCGTTACGTCAAAGCGAGTTGTAAATTTCCCGCGTGACCGCTCGTTTGTCTCTAACGAGCGTCTCGTCGCATGGGCAAGGAAGCGCTCGAGTTGTTATTTTTGGTCACCTACAGGCCGTGACAAACCAGGGAAGGGCAGTGGCCAGGGAAGGCCTCTCGTCCACATTAATACCACTAGAGGCACAAGGCAGCAGTTAGGTAACGGTGGCTTCACTGCACTGATGATTCCTAACGAGGACGAAACCGCCGTTCGGCGTTCTTTGCCTTGCGTCGGTGGTCTGAACCAAAGCTCTATTGGCGATGTCACGTGACGTGCAAGGCATTATGGGGAGACTGATCTCATGGTCACAGATGTACCCCTCGCTGTCTGTAAATCACGTTTTGCATGCACTGTATTTATAATATTTCTAATACTTGCATGTTATATACATCATTCATGCTGAGAGCATCACATGACGCTGTATATTAATTATATAATAGGACCAAATCCCATATACAGCCATATACAGCCACTACCAAGCAAATAAAACCCTGCTGCAACCAAGCAAAATAAGAAATTAATAAACAATTTAAAAATAGCACAAAAAAGCACAGACAAACAGAAAAAAAGTTCTCGCAACGATGAAATGAATCCACTCGGTCCCCTGATCCCAGACCACAATCCCAACGCAACGTCGTCAAACTCGCAGCGCGTGAGGTCCGTCCCACAGGGGTGGCCAAACGTGCCAGACACGCCCCCCCCCCCACGGTGCGTGCGACGAATGCAATTGGGGGCCACGCTCTGAAATTCCAGCAGCCCGTCACCTGAGCACTTCCGGGCCCAATGAGCCACCGGTGGGTGCAGTTGCACCGCCTGCACACTCTTAACAGCCGCAGGCATGGATAACGGCAGTGGCTCATTGAGCATCGATAAACATTTTTATTTTATTTTACCAGGTAGGACACACTGAGCTATACAGATCTTTTTCAGAAGCGACCTGGCCACAAATGATAGCTCAATAAAGTGGCTCACCGTCGCGTGGAAATGTATAGCAACAAAAGCCTCCGAACGCGTGTGTTTAAACGTGGAGGGGAAAACCGGAGGACCCGGGTGTGCGATCACGGTGAGAACATGCAAACTCCAAATATACAAGCGTCACGGCCGGGATCGAACCCTAAAGAGGGCTCCTCACTGCAGCTGTTTTGAACGTTCATCCGTGTGGGCTGAGACATCCTGCCACCGACCGCCCCTCAGGCTACGAGAATACTCCCCGCTCCCGCGCGAGCCGCGTTCCGTCCAGGCAGTGCCGCAACATCGGCTGCCTAACGAGTCGGGCTCGACGTTTTGGCACCTTTTGTAATCGCTGCACGGCCGGCGTCGATGTTGTGGCCGCCAAATCTTCCCGTCGTGAATGTGACAATCCACTCAAGCCCGTAATGGCTCGAAACTCTGTTGCATTTCGGATGAAATAACGCCACCCGCCAGACAACCTCGCGACTGGAAACAAAGCCGCGTCGCCCTCGTGCTCAGATCCCTCCTCTGTCTCCAAATCCAGTCGCGGATCTCCGTCTCAAGATCGTGCTCAGTCTTTCAAGATCCCTTATGAACTCATCCCTGCCCACACACTCTGTCCTCTCGTCTAACTCTGCTTCTTTCAATGCGTTCTCCTATATCATCTCTCCTTTATCTTTCCTTTCACCCCACTCTGCTCCCCTCCCACGCACTCACCGCTCGAGCCAGCAAGGCGTTCCGTGAAACACCACGGTCCTCCTTTGCTCGGTGGGACTTCGCTCGTCCGCCTCTGTTGTCCCTCTAGCTTCTTTCGCACCGTACGTAGCCAACCGTGCTAATCGGGGGTGCGGGGGAAAGACAACAAACTAAACACAAAAAGCAGCTCTAAAGAAATTAGTTTGTCAAACTAGATGATTTAAAAGTGCATAGCTCCAGTGGCTTCCTAATATTTGAAGGAAGAGCATTGCAGATGATCCCTTTTTTGCTAAACATTTTTTCGGAAGTCTTTTTTTATCCTGGCCTTTATCAGGATAGTGTATATATGTGTGTTTCTTGGTGGTGCTGAATTGACATTGTTGTACAAGCACAAATAACAACAACACATACCTGCTTTCAAGAAGGGTCATTGCCCAAAACGTCGCGTAATTACATATATCCTTTGTAAGGCCACAGTTTTATTGACAGATGTGTTGATTGTTTCAATATATATGTAAATCCATTGCTCGACTGCTTACACGCACGCACACACAGTACGGTGCACAAAGCGCCGTTCATAACACACAGACACACACCCTGCACACACACACAC
>CM025614.2:2061203-2072078 GCA_014621495.2 Entosphenus tridentatus
CCCCCCCACTATATTCCCCCACTATATGAAGTGCAAATTGCGGTTCAGACAAGGTTTTGAAATGAGGTTTAGCAGAAGACACTTGGATATTTCCGAGCAGTGGATCCGATAGGCCATTAACAACTGGGGGTTGTCAGCTCCCGCACAGCATGTGAAGTGGAAAAGCAGACGCTGACAAGGCATCGTGCCACTGGGTTTGTCTGTCTGTTCGTCCGTCCGTCTAGCAAGGGATCACGACGGCTCTCGTAACGACGACCCAGTACCGACCAACCCAGAGTAGAACGTTGCGTTGCCATTAGGAGATAACCCTTCATTCAAAACGGTCAAATTGCACGAAAGCTTTGGCCAAAACCATGGAAAAAGAACGATTTGCAAACGTGGATATGCGCTTTGCCCTGGGTTCTTTTCTGTCGGTTTCCGTGCCGCGAATTTGAAACTGTCGGGCACAAATGCGGCTTATGTGATTGTGTTCCTTGTTTTTTTTTACCAGCGGTTTCGGTAGAATCATTTACAATTGGCCGTTTATTTGAGGATTGGCCTGTTTTGCCGCCAGTCGTGATCTCTCTTGCAACGAGCCGGGGACATCAGCGCTGCACTCTGCTCCTCCTGATTCAAACATCTGATGCAAACATCTGACTCAAGAACCACAGTGTAAAGTCGTAGTTGTTTTGCTCCACATCAACGTCAGCCGTAGAGAAGACGAAGGAGAAGACAGAATTATGGACGTGTGGGCAGGAAACCCGAGCGCCGGTAGAAACCTGCGATGTTGTTTAACAACAACAACAACAGCATCAACATTTAACAGCAGCAAGAGTAAGAATCGTGGCTTTTACCGCTCGAATGAGCATTGAGCAACCGCTCGTCTCCCGTTCGCAGCCACCTCAGCCATTGGGTCCTCTCTTGTGAACTTTCATTTGCCTAATTCAGTCACTTCCCTCTCCAAAAATGACATTCCATTTCTTGTAATATTAATCGTTAAGTGCGATTCACGTTCTTCCCTTAGCCCTTTTTGCACATCTTTAAACATTTACATTTGCTACCAATAATGTCGATGTAGATGTATAGGGCGTCCCTTCAACAATGTGTCTCGTAGCGTGATGCAATGTATGGGCAGGAATTGAATCGTTGACAAGTAACCGGGGCGAGAGTGACAAAGGATAGAGAGAGACTTTTTGACTTTTAAACAAATTTTATTGCCGCCAGCAGCAGCAACAGCACTGGATGCGATTCCGATATGAAATACACAAAGTCACCAGCAAACAAATGAAATTAAACGCTACAAATCCACGCGCTGTGGCGCTAAATGCACCACGCACAACACGAAAGAAAAGTCACGTGGTGGTGGTCATCGCGCACGCCACGGTGACGAGCGAGTGCTTCAGAAGGTGAACACGAGGGTGCCGTCCACGCTGGTACAGAGAGGGGCTTTTCCGGTTCCCCAGCGTTCGAAGAAGACGTGCACATCACCGACAGAGAGATGATGTCGTGTTAAATGAGTGGTAAAGTCCTCAACAGAGACTTAAAATTTCGATTTAAAGCTTTCGCGACTGCAGGGAATCATCTTCTTGGTTCTTTCGGTAAAGGGAAGTAATAAAATAATAAAAATAAAACATAATAAAATAACAACATAATAAAATAATAACAAAATAATATTTTATTATGTTTTATTTGTATTATTGTATTACTTCCCTTCTACGTGACTTTACCGAAAGAACCAAGAAGAGAGACTTAGAAGTCAACTGTGAGTTACTCACCTCCAAGGGCATTGAACCCCAGAGCCGCTGTAGGCACCGTGCGGACAAAATCCCGGTGGGGACCAGTGGGTTCGGAGCCTGGAGCCCGGTTGCGCAAGGGGGCGGCTTGATGTTATCTACCTCACCTGGTATACAGGAGGTACGTGGGTTCGATCCCGATCCCGACCCTAACGCCTGCTGTATATGTTGAGTTTGCGGTGTCTCTCTTTCCGTGGTCGTGTGGATTTTTCTCCGGGTCCTCCGGTTTCTTCCTCCACATTTAGAAGCAACGTGCGTTTCGAGTATTTGGCTGCTAAAAATGTCCACGTGATAAGCCACTTCGTTGAGCTATCGTTTGTGAAAGCCAGGCCGCTTCTGAAAAATAGCTCGCGAGCTCGGTGGGCCTTACGTGGTAAAATAAAAAAATGTGAAATAGTTATTAGATTCCACAGCTGCATTTCATCACGTTTACTCGGTGCGTTGAATAAATCGCTCCGAGTAATTTGTTTGCTTTTTGATAGGCGAAGGGTGTACCTCGTTTAATCGAGGTGCGTTGCGTGTGTACGTGACTTTTTATCTTTTTAGATTTTGTAATTTGTCAAAGTAAAATGTTTTGACGAGACGTAGCCCACGGCTCCTGGAAATGGCCAGGTAAGGGGCTACGGTGCTTAGCGTCACATTTGTGAAAACAAAGAAAAAAAAACCCGTATCATATTCCACTTAGCAACGGCAGCGGATCGTCATTCTCCATTACAAAGCCCTGCCGCTGCTGTAGCAATAACGATGTCCCTACCATTACAATTGATTGCGCTATATTTCCAGCAGGTTAAATATTAAGATTTCACCTTTGTTTGCACCGAGAGCTATATATGCGTGCTTATATCAGCGTGGCATCAAAGGGAATTACAGACTCATTTCCATTTCCACTTGGCAAGTCTATATTATTTAATCTGTGGCTGTGGTTGGCAGGACCACAAATTGGGTTTGATATCAAATCACGTTAATGTGTTTGGAATTGAATTAGATGTTAAACCAATTCATTCCGATTCATCTAATTCCGTTTCCAGTGGGGCAGGACACATCAGAAGCCTAAACTTGTTTAAGCCCCACACACACACACAGAAAAACGCTACTTTGAATTTACTAATGCTTCACTTGGAGAATTGTGTTCATCAAAGGGTATCTCTTAAATGCGCCGCACTATCGCGGGTTTTTTTTTCTTTCTTCAGATGATAAATTGACGTTCCTGGAAACTCACTGGGGGCATTGTTACGTATTGAAATTCCGCAATTACCCGTTGTGTTTTTTCTGGTTATAAATCGGCGGATCTCTGTCTCTGTCTGACGACGCGACCCAACTCGGGCAGACCGCCCGTGGCCTGCGCGTGCGTCCAATACCCCCTCGTGTCTTGCGAAGCTTGAACAGCTTTTTTTAAGCCTGGTTCGTGCATTCCTTGAGGGATGGTGACCAAAGCGTGAGCTTGCCTGCTGTTGTAGGTGTTGGGGCTGATGGCGGTGCTGTTGGTGTCACCAACCTTTTTGCATTGTGTACAGTCTGGAAGCTACCCACATGCCAAATTTAAAGTTTGTTGCATTTTGGGAAGTATGTTACACATTTCGAACAGACACACATTCACAAATTTCCCTTTTATATATATAGATCACAAATCGTTCGTCACCACGAGCCAAGTCCATCCGCGCCAGAGCGGCCTCGTTCAATACTGCCAGTGGAGACGTAACAATCGTTCGCCTGTAGGGCTATCGGTCACTCAATTAATGGTCCTGCCTCAAGGTCCGCCCAGAAAAACCTGGACGCGACTCACTTCAGGCGCCACGGCTTGGAGCGAATTAAACCCTGATTAACTCCGGAGGTGGGGGGGGGGCGAATTTGAGACGAAATCGCGAGACCCATTCGTTAAAACCGCTTTTCATCCCCAGGTGAACCGCGTGGCTCGGAGGTCAGCAGAGGGCTGAGCCGGTACCGCTGAGATGTCCCTCGGTGTGGATACGTCGCTTGGGCCACCTGCGATTCAATCAAATTTTCAGGTGAAGCGAGTTGATGGTGTCTCAGCTTGGGTCACCAAATGAACCACAGACAAAATATCTGGATATTCATAATGGAGGTTTTTTTTTGGTTAGATCGCTTGACTGTAAATGTGTCGTTGATCCTGCCACCACGCGATACGACCAATCGGTAGGGTTTGTCACGTAAACAAAATGTGACAATTAGTTATCTCGTGCAGCACACCGGTGTTTTGGAGAGTAAACCCACAACATTTAGAAATCGAGTACGGCGTTTAGCTGGTAATTACAACCAGCATCATCAGGCGATAGCCAGAATTGTGGAGAATTCCTACCGTTTCGGTCTTAAATAGAGGCGGTAAATGTGATGTCGTCACTGCTGCAAAGACCATAAGGGGTTGATGTCATGTTTATTACAATTACAAGTAAATATTCACAAAATAATTTGTTTTTAATTGTGCCTGCAATTAATTGGCCAGAATTCCATCTCTAAGAATGAAACTAATTGTTTTGTACCGTTGTGCGATGAATATTCCTCTCCGCGGCGAGGGCCGGATAGTGAAGTGCTGTGCCCCGGGTGTGGATAAGAGGCCACTTGAGGGCTTGCAGAGATCTCAGAAGTCCTTCTGCGTTATCTCCTTCCGCTCACCGTTCTCTGGCACACGCTACGACAGATCCGAGCGGACCCTTCGTCTCGAGACACGGCGCTGATCGCACAATTGGGATAAAATTGAGGGGCGGGTGAGAGAGAATGTAACCCCTCGCCCTCCAAAAAAAAGAACCACTTTGCTCCGTGTCCCTGAACCATTTTGCTCGTGGCATCTGTCCTCACCAAAGTAGTTTTGTGACAGCGCTGGGTGAATAATGAAGAGCGCGCGTGTGCGAGTTGACTCGGTGGCTTTCGCACGCTGCGTCTGCTTAGGGCTGCTGATCCATCGCCTCTGATATCTTGGCTCCTGACTCGGAAGCCGTGGGGCAAACGGGCGGGCATTGGAGTGAGTGAGACGCTGTCAGCGTTGTAGGGCCCTTCATGTGCACAGAATCGTGCAGCGAACGCCGTTCGCTCCGCGCTCACTCTCGTGCCGGCGTACAGAGACGTGAACGCGGACGGAAAAAGCATGGGCGGTGCGTCAGCGGTAAAGGCCACGGTCAATCCGCTGCTGGATGACGACCTCCCCCGAGCGGCTGCCACCTCTAAAAGGATCCCGCGACGTAACGATCCGCCCAACAGCTGTGCACGAACTCATTTCGTTGCTCCATCTCCCCTGTGGACGGCTTCTCGGACGCGTGACAGATGCAAGGAAACATCGATTGATTAGATTATCGCAGGTCCCGACGGACGCGTCGCATTGCATGTGCAGGCATCGGTGTGGTTTTTTATTTTTGTGGCGTTCCAAGCCGCGCCACCTCTCCCCCCCCCCCCACCGCCGTTTCTCCGTGCACTTTTTTCGGCTCTTGTTCCATTTGCGTCGTCAGCGTCAGAGTCAACATCCACCTTCGTGTACGTCCGCCAGTCTCCACAATTTCCACGAGGCTCCTGCGTCGTGAGGTTTTTTTTTTGCTCGTTTCAAGGAGCGTGTGCTCTGCACGTTTTCAGGAAGCGACTGGGGCTGTACACTTTTAAATCTAGATTGAAAACTAATTCCTTCAGAACTGCTTTTGGCGTTTAGTTTGTTGTCCTCCCCCCGCACCTCCGATTAGCACGGTTGGCTACGTACGGTGCGAAAGAAGTTCAACTCGCATACGTGTGGGAGGAAACCTGAGCGCCTGCGGAGACCTGCCGTGAATTTCACAGCAACAACGACTTTTAACAGCAACAATAGTAATACTCGTGGTTTTCCCACTCGAATGAGCATTGATGCTCTGCTCATCTTCCTTTTACAGCCCCTGTGCCAGTGGTGCAAATTCCACATTCCTACGGCGGGGATGAGTCTATCCATAGGACTGAAAATGCTGACTTCCCCACAAAGTGGTGCTAATTGTATCGACCCCTGTGGGATTGTGGGTTGAGTAAACCCATAATCTCGCGATCGCGAGCCGCTCGCTCAACCCTTGGAACCACATGGCCGGATATGATCATTCACACGGAGCCTCTTGCCGCACTGCCACATCTCGTCCAACTCGCAGCTCAGCAAAGTTTGGGCAATTTAGATCTGCGCGCATGAAGCTGCCACCCCAGCCGTGCTGTATAAAAAGATGTGAATAAGAGCATCAGTTCCGCACTTTCATGAAACCAATTCTAGGTGGGGCCTCTTATCCCTGGCCAAACGCTGGTAATATGAGGTTATGCATCTGTGTTTGGGGAGTGTGGATAATCAGAGTGGCAGATATGAGGATTTCAGATGAGAGGAGATAAACTGCAATCTATTTCAAAAATTGTAACCGCAACACCGCGATTGTCCTAACTTAAATTCAGCGTTCTACTCAAAGCTTGTATTGCTGGAACGGACTTGGCCCAAGTGAAAACTGGCCAAATTCATCACAGCATTGCCTCAACCCTGAAGACACAAACCAGCACTATAAAAGGACTGACTTATCTGTAAATATGAAAATATAAATTTTCTCCAACCGCTGCCCCGTCAGCTTCCATAGTGCTAATTAATATGCGCGAGAGCAAACGCACGTCGGAAAGCGTGACAGAATCCATGCACATTCATGATTTTTCTTCCTTGATATATATATTTTGGAATCCCTGCCTTTGGGGAATAGTAGGTGGATAGGTTTCAACACCGTCCGTCTTAACAAAACAACTTTGTTATTTTGCCAGCGCTGTATTTTCGAGCTCTAGTTATTGTCACGAGCACCGCTGGTGCAGGATGCAGAGACAGCGAGACTCCGGACCCCGAGGGTCCAATGCTGCACACAAACAAAAGGCAAAGATCCCCCACGTAACCTACACAGGCTGGAGGGCAAGTGCTGCGTTGGCGGCGGCCGGTACCACGCTTCGCTAGCTTTGACTCCCCCTGCCTGATGTTTATAACTCTCCACCAGCTGGTCATCTGAGGCTGAGCCGACTTAGAGGTGGCTCAGGACCAGTTCAGATGTTCGCCACTGATGTTGGCCGTGAGCGGGTATCAAGCGGGGGTGTCCAAGTTCGCGGTGAGGCGCGCTAACCGCAAACGCGCATACACGAAGACACACACGCGCGCGCGCGCACGCACGCACGCCTGTCGCGCCCTCTGCGTATCCTCCCTTGCGCCAGGAGGCTGACTCGCTTCCTTCCCGCGCGCCGCCGAGGTGGTGCCATCACTCTCGATGAAGTTCTGGCGGAGATCATTTCTGCCCGTTTCCCCGCTGCCTGATTTATGGGCCCGCGAAGACCCCGCCTGGAACCCCAACGTGCCACTTCCCGCGATTGTTGAGGGTGGCGGCTTGTTTGTTTTTTCTGCGAGACGAAGCGCTCGGACCTTCGCAAGGGGGGGGGGCTCCGCTCCGACGACGCAGCACCGCGCGCAACAACCGACCGCCCGCCTTTGGCTGCGCCCGTTTGAACTATTGTCTTCCGAAGGCGCTCGGTGGCGAGCCGTCGTGGATGGGCGGGCGTCGTGGTTTGAGTCGCTGCGGAATTTGCCATCGCCCTCATCCTTCTTTCTCAACCACGGCGTCAATCCACTGCTGGATGAAGGCCCCGCCAAGATGTCGCCGGGCAACAGCGTGGCATTTGTGTGTTTTAATCTCAGTCCGATGCGTTGAGATGATCTCATCGTCCCCATCTCATCGTCCTATCTGACACTTCTCTCCTTTGGCTGTCATGTCATCACAAGCCTCGTCCATCAGCCAAGCATGCTGTCTAGCATATGTTGTCACTAATTTGCATTTGGTTTCCTGATTCTAGTTTGCGTTCATTTTGTCTCTCAGTGTAATTCAAAGAGTGGGCCTCTCCGCGCTTCTTTGCACACTTTACGACCCGTGTTCCGGCAGGGTGGCGCAACGGTAACACCTGTGCCTCCCAAATAAGAAGGGCCTGGGCTCGATTCTTAACTAGGGCTCCTTTTCTGTGTGGGGTTTGTAGACTCCCCCCCCCTTGTCATGCATGGGTCTGCTCAAGGTTCTCCCGTGTCCTCCCATAGCTAAAAAACAATGGCATTCATCTTCTTGGTTCTTTCGGTAAAGTCACGTAGAATGGAAATAATAAAATAATAAAAATAAAACATAATAAAATAGGAAGTATTTTATTATGTTTTTTTCGTGACTGCAGGGATTCATCTTCTTGGTTCTTTCGGTAAAGTCACATAGAATGGAAATAATAAAATAATGAATCCCTGTAGTCACGAAAGCTTTAAATCGAAAAATGGTATTCATGTTTGGACGAACAAACTCAATGTATGAGGACCCTTCTGAAAAATAATCTTCAAACTCAACTGTGGCTTTCCTCAGTATATAAATAATTGTTAATGTTCCAATCTTTTCCAATTTATTGCTGCCATAATTAAAAGATCATTATTCTTTCGGAAACCCCTTGTGCTGTTTACATGGCTCGTGCGTGTAATGGGTCAAACCGTCAGAAGTTTTGGGAAATGAAACCCGAACTAAACGATTAAACTATTTTAATTTTGCCAGGCAAGGTCCACTGAGCTACGTGGCTCCTTTTCAGCAGCAACCTGACCACGAATGATATCTCAACGAGAAGTGGCTTATTCACGTGTAAATGTATAGCAGCCAAACACTCTAAAACGCACGTTTCTAAGCTTCGAGCGAAAAACCGGAGGACCCGGTGAAAAATCCACTCGACCGCGAGACGAACGTGCAAACTCAAAAAATGCACGCGTCAGGGGGCCCGGATCGAACCCGTGACCTCCCGTATACCATGCGAGACAGTTCACATCTCGCCACCGCAGCGGGTAAGGAATGAAAGCGGTCGTGACGCGCTGGAGCTGGGCGATTCGCCCTCGTGATCGCGGACGCCTGACAGGAGGACGGCCCCCACGATTAGAGCAACCGCCGAGAACGCCGTGCGGAGATCACGGCAAACGCGAAACGGACGCCCAGTTATTGAGGCGGCCGCGCATCCTTTCACCGGGCCGTCCTCCACAACGGCCCCAGTAGTGTGACCGTATCTAAAGTGGTACGCAGACGAAAACCGGAGATGGGGGGACGGTGGCACGACGCAGCCGGAGGTGTTAAACCAATCGATGTTAAACGCTAAGCTGAATGAGCAACGAGCTACGGGCTGCGTAGGTTTTGGCGGTGACACGGCATCGCTCTCCGATGTGTTTTTTTGGGGGTTGTTTTTCTCTCGGCGTTTAAGTCTGACATTTCTCTCCTCGCCCGCTGCTGGGAGCTCTGGGAACTCCCGAAGAAGCTGCCGGCAGCATCAGCATATTTATACTGGAGCAATCCGAAGGGCTATGAAGCCCCTTTTCACAGATGTGCAGATGCGATCTGCTTGAGGCCGTTGTGCATTCGGCTCTTTTCATCCGGTGGGAAGGGGGGGGTCACCCTCCGCACCCAGCGATCGTGCCGCATGCTGGCTGTCAAGCCGTCGCGTCCCAAGTCTTCCGCGTCCGACCGGTGTTGCCGGGTTGACACAGCAGCGGCAGCAAAACCACTCAGAGGCGTGCCATCCCTGCCCGGTGATGCGATCCACCGGCGATGGGACCATCTGTGCTGCGTGGATTATTTATTGTGTTTTAATGAAGACATTAACCCCTGATATTTTCTCGGGTTATTAGGCACCGATGGGGCAGCGCGCGGCAGGCGAGGGAAGGTCCCCGCCCCCGTTCCCCGTGGCGCTCGCTCCCATCTGTATTTAATCCGTTCTTAATATGCAGCGGCGGGCAATTTGAGCGCTCGAGTGTGGAGGCTGGGGCTGGGCCCAAAAATAATCCCCGGCGCGGTTCGGAGGAGGAGGCGGTGGCGTTTCTCTCTCTCGAGCGCCGTGGCGTCCCCCATTCTGATCCGCTCTTTAGTCGTCCGGATCAATAGCAGTCTTGTCACTCCCCCCCCCCACCACCAACCCCCACCGCTACCACCCCCCCACCCCCCTCGTAAACTGCGGACAAGATTATCCGTCAGATAAAGGTCACCGCCATTCTTAAAGTTTAACCCTCTTTGACTTTTCCCTTTTCCTCGGACGGTGCGTTACAGTTGACTCGGCGCGCGCGGGGGGGTCCACTCTCCGATGTCGACCGTCCCGCGATCGCTTCAAGGGCCGACTGTTCGACAAAGCGAGCCAGCCGCCCCCCCACCCCCATCTCTTGCTAGCCCTCATCACGTGATTTACTCCTTGTTTTCATTGCCGCGGTGACCACTTAACTCTGATTGATTTATTTATTCAAAATGCTGAAAGTCCGCTCTCGTTTGGAAAATTGTTGCGCAAGACGTGAAGAGTAGCCGATTCATCTTCTTGGTTCTTTCGGTAAAGTCACGTAGAAGGGAAATAATAAAATAATAAAAATAAAACATAATAAAATAATTATCACGACGTTTCGGCCACAACGCAGACAGACCTGGTTTCACCTGAGGACGGCTGCTTGCGTTGTGGCCGAAACGCGTGAGAATTATTTTATTATGTTTAATTTTTATTATTGTATTACTTCCCTTCTACGTGACTTTACCGAAAGAACCAAGAAGATGAATCCCTGCAGTCACGAAAGCTTTAAATCGAAGAGTAGCCGATTGTTCAAATGCCATCGTTTTTGTTTGTTTGTTTTTTAAACGCCCTCCCTAGCGGGGGGCGGAGAGAACGAAACGAATACACGAGGCGATCCATTTATAGATACCTCACCAAACTAACGTGGGGGGGGGGAGGTGTGGGGAGATTGCAGAGAAAAGCCGTCGGCACGCGTCTTCCACCAATCTCAATTCAAGCACCAAATCTCCTAACAGCTCTGCCGTCTGTAAGACGGAGAAGAAAGTAAGAGGGGATCATTAGAAATCAGTGGGGCATCTATAACTGGATCGGTCCCGTACCCTTACACGTGTACACGCTCGTTCGTTCGTCTCTCAGTCCGCTGGCCCCGGTGAGGGTCGCGGCGGGCAGCGTGTTGAGTGGTGGCGGTCCACACCTCCCTTTCCCAGCCGACAGACTCTTTAACACTACTACACTATACACTACTATACACTATACACTACGATACACTATACACTACACAATACACTACTATACACTACTATACACT
>CM025614.2:2078780-2091440 GCA_014621495.2 Entosphenus tridentatus
ACGCCCAGTCACATCGAGGTCTTCCTCTCCCGCATTCGATGCTTGACTCCCAGTCACATCGAGGTCTTCCTCTCCCGCATTCGATGCTTGACGCTCAGTCACATCGAGGTCTTCCTCTCCCGCATTCGATGCTTGACGCTCAGTCACATCGAGGTCTTCCTTTCCCGCATTCGGGGCTTGACGCCCAGTCACATCGAGGTCTTCCTTTCCCGCATTCGCTGCTTGACGCCCAGTCACATCGAGGTCTTCATCTCCCGCATTCGATGCTTGACCCCAGTCACATCGAGGTCTTCCTTTCCCGCTAACACCATCTCGAGTTCCTCGCATCACTGCCGTCCACGTGTGTCCGAAAACATGTCAGCTTCCTGGACTTAAGCTGAACTCTGTAGCCTCGCGACTCCCCTCCAGCACCCGATTAGTGCAGTAAAGGACCACGCAGGTTGCCGCTGCCCACTCGTTAGGTCTTTGGGTTTCTATGAGACTAGAGCTGTCTATCTGTGGATTTCTGGGAAAGCCTCTAAACCTACGCACGAGTCACTGTCTCAAACCACGGACCGTGTAGTGACGCCCACTGCCTGCTCCCAAAAGTCTCTGGCAGCATCTTAGATATTCACCACGGGGCCACTCCTGAAGCCATCCACTTGCTCACTCACCTACCTCCACGTGAACTTATACATTTTGTACGTTGAAGCGGCATGGTCAAAGACACATGCGGCGATGGACGTGTCGATGAGCGTCGTTCGCGTGGGCCGTTTTGCAGTCGCAGGCGGGACGGGGTGGGGGGGGAGCTGCATGAAATTAACTTGTGGGCCACGTCCGGCTCGCGCGACGGCGTTGGCGGCGGACGGGTTCCGCACCCTCGCTCTCGAGCGAGCGCACCTGCGACGTACCAGCATGGCCCGTCATCACGAGGCATTCCGCTGCGGCAGGGCACTCCCCCCGCGGCCGCACGGACTGCGGTAGGGCGCTCCAGCGGCGCACGGCGGCGCCGCGATGACAGCGCCGCAAGCCGTGGCGGAACCGTTGTCTTGTTCGATGGCCGTTTTTCTTTTTGGATTTTTTTTTTTTACGTCCGTCTGTTTGTATTGCGTGCGACGTCACGTGACCGCCGGTGGCACGTGCAAACGAGGGGCCCCGCACGCTGGTGGGCCGAGGGAGAGGACGTCGCGTTTGCGAGCGTGAGAGCCTGGCTCACGAACGGTCCCAAGCTGAAGGGTCCGTGGCTGTTGCCGAAACTGACGTCCATCCGTTCGTCCGTCCGTCACCACATGCATCACGAAGCTTCCTGCGCAGGCAGGGCCTAATTTCTCGCCGAATATTTTATGCTCGCTGGTAGACTGGAGAAGGGTAGATGGCACTCGACTTGTAAACATGACCACCATGGTCGTCATGTTTACAAGTCGCGTGCCATCTACCCTTCTTGGGTGCGGTGTGCCAGATGCGTAAATATTTCAGTTGGGACGGACCCTTTCTGAAATTGAACTCTTGGTGAAGGCCCTTCCACCAGCAGTGGCATGAGAAAGCAATTGCAGGGCTAAACCTTTACCTGCACTCGGAGAGGGCATTTCTAGATGGTCGTCAGGTGGTTTGGGCTCTGATGTCCTCTCTGGGATGGGGAGGAGGGGCGAGTGTTTAAAATCCCATCATAATCGGTGGAAAATTTTTCTACCGTTCCGCGTGTGATCTCCACAGGCAAAATATAAATTACGAGTCTCCACTCATCGGCGGAACTTTGTATAAAAGAGAAAAAAACAACGTGGCAATCTGCATCGAGTAACAGCTTGTTTAGAAATCCTGGATTTGTAAGAATTCCCGTAGCAGATGGTGAGACGTTATTGACGCAAAATAATGAGAAACAAAACATGGCATCGAGAAGAGAAAAAAAAACACCAAAGAGAAGAAAATGAACGCACAACTATTCTCAATGAACAGATTGTGCCTTTGTTTTAATCCACCGTCAGAAGCGGGAATTTCCATTCGTGTCTCTCTGCTGTAGCACGCTGCCCGGGAGTGTAACGGTCAGCACCCTGTGCTTGCACTCGAGATGTCTCCGGTTCGGTCTCTTGTCGTGCAAGTTCAAAGAACGGTGCGAGGGGAGGTATTCTTAACCCCCCCCCCCAACCTCAGTCCACTCAGCAGTCCACATGGGCTACACCGCAGTTAGTCGTACAGGACGTCGTGTGTGGTCAGGCAAATTGTGTGTAACTCCAAGCCTCTTCAAAGACATCGTGGCCAGCATGGAAGAGTAGACGAAAACCCCATCCAGAGGGGGTCTGTAGAGCCCTCTCTAATAGGGACTCTTCTGGCAGCAGTGGCACAAGAAATAAATTGTCAGGGCTGCGCCTTGGCCTCTTCCTCTGCGTCTCAGCAGCTTGTGTAATTGCAGATATCAAAAGTTCTTAGTCTGATGAACAGATCAGAGTCAATTTTTTGCGAGCAAACTGTGACAATGCAGTAATTGGTTTAAGTAACCCTGACCCCTCCGAGTTGCGTCGGAAGGATTTATTTGATTAGGGGAGCGTTATGAGCATTGATGGATGGCAAGGGTGCGGAAATCAGTCACGCTTTGATAAAGTCAAATGCAACACTTTATTATACAGTGTGTCAAATGCCACGTGCCAGGGATGTCACGTTATTAAACGCCAACCCCGCCGCCACCTAAAGTACTGAACCGCCGGCTCGCTCGCATTCTTGAGCATAATGTTTTGGTGTTTTGTTTCTGGCTGTCACTGTGAGGGGAGTAACTTAACCGCTAGCAGTCAAGGGAGCGTGTGCGGTGCATACAAGTACCTCCACGGTTGCACTGATTCACTGCTTCATTGCTTGTTCATTGATTCATTGGTGCTTAATTCATCATGGTTAATTCATTGATCCATTGCTTCATTGGTTCCTTCATTGGTTTATTGATTCATTGGTTTCTGATGCCTTGGTTCATTCATTGATTTTTTTGGGTTCATTGTTTCATTGAATCAATGGTTCTTATCGTTTACGCTCCACACGCGAATACATTTCCTGAAGAAGCTCCCCGGCACGTGGAGCGAAACGTCGGACGTCGTGCCGAACGACGCGATAGCTCGTCCGGAGAGCCGTGTGCAGTGCAAACACCTACGCGGTGGCCGATTTGAGATCTTTTTTTTCTTTTAAGTGGGGGCACATGCGCGGTTCACAAGCAAAGGGTCGCGTTTGGGTTAAAACGTGCAAACTCAGAACTAATTGCCGCGGGGTTGCACGGAGCAGAGTCACACCCCCTTTTGTGTGGGGGGCTCGGCATGACGGTGCTCAACGCTCTGCTACCCAGAGCTGTCACCTCCTCTGAAACGGGGGGGGGGCTCCAATCCGACTAACGCCCATCGATCTTCCCCATCGGTGTCAATGGAGCCAAGGTCTTGGCGGCAGGGGGCCGGAATTGGCCCAGTGGAGGGGGCCCCGTGGGGGCTCAGCGGGGGGCCTTTAGGGGGGCGCAGCCGCTGTAAGTGTCGTGGGTGTTTCTGGGCCCTACCTGAAATGTTCAGATTTGTCAACGAGACTCCCGCAACATTTGGCTGCTCTGCTAAGCAAAGGCACACGCATACAGTCACACATGGTCTCCACGCACACACACACAGCATGCACACATTCACACGTGCACCACACGTACGTACACAGGCAGCACACACCACACACACGCGCACCAATAGGGCACCACAACGAGCACGTTGCCCCATGAGCTACTTCGCACGGAGCCTACTTGACTTCATATTCACAAACATTTGGAATGCTTTCCAAACAAAGTGGAAAGTCTTTTTGGATTGGCTCCGTCCGTCCGTCCGCAACGGTTGGGGGGGGGTGGGCGGCCATGATGACTTTCGCCAAGATGACCACGTGTGGATGAACGCTGAGTGTAAAGTTGTGTTGCCGTTCGGGGCTTTCCCTGGTGAGTAACTCGCTACATTGGTCAAGGGGTTCACGCCCAAAACAAATCGGAGCATCAGGACTACTTGCAAAATCAAAGATGCGTCCCCCCCCCCCCCCTTCCCCGCCGACTTCCGTACAGCGAATTCAATACCGCCGATGGCACACGTGTGTGACACTTGAACCGGCACGACCTTAAATCCACGTGGCGGTGGGCATCCAGCGATGGATTGATGACGGCGACGACGCCGGCGATGACCACGATGGTGCACCTCAAGCCGGGATCGCACGACGCGATCCTTCTCCTCCTCTTGCGGCACCGCGCTTCCCCCCGGCCGTGGCGTGCGCGCGTGAGGCCGTGCGCGAAACGTCGCGTGCGCAGACGACAGCGCGCGGTCGTTTGCATGCTAATAGCGAATCCAGGAGTGAGCGGCACGACAATCTGAGACGGAGGACACAAAAATGAGCCCCCGATAATTTGATGGCGAGGAGCGGCATCATTCATAGCGCATAAAGCAAACAGTGCATTGAAGCAACGGGTTTTATTGGGGCATCTGTTCTCTGCATTCCAGCAATTACAAGTTTATGTACTGTTAAATCATTAAATAATAAAACGCACGTGCGACTATTACACTTATGCACAGTCAGTGGCCGCATCGGCGGGACGCGGTTAAAATATCAAGGTGTCTTTTAGGATACTCAAATGCCAAACGTGCGGCACTTGCGCTAATCCCGATGAAATTCGTTACTTTAAAGTTCTGGCAAAGCGAAAAAGGGAGCCAATTTGCGTGCTCGTGGCACTTATAATGGGGCACATAATCGCCGTGCGAATAGGACCCGGCTGTGCCCGGGTCACGTTACACACAGCTCGCTTTAATTTCATGCACCATTTGCTGATCAGGGCCCTGCAAAAAAATATTGCCAAAGACAGCGGTGAATGAGATGTAAGATTAAAATTCCTCGCGACGGCGAAAGCATTTTCTAATAACGGGCGCTTTCCATTTGTGATCTTCCTGGGCACGTTCTGGGTCAACGGCTTTATTAGTTATGCCGTAAATGGTTTGCTCTTCCGAAATCTGTTGCTTTTCTCGTAAAAGTTACACTCGCATCGTCCGAAAGCCTTGGGACGGCATAAAATGTGGCCTTAAGGGGAGGGGGAGGAGGGGAGGGGCGCCATAAAAAAGAAGCCATTCCCAAAAATAATCCCATTTAAAATGTTGTAGGTTATAAATGATGATGTATGGAAAAATTATTTATGGAGTTCTCTGTGCGTGTGTACATGTCCCCATGGCCGTTTAGATTTATTTTTTAAGGGCAATGTATCGGCGCAACGTAATAATGGCATTCCCTTTAAGCGTCGTGGAGTTTTTTTTTTGGGGGGGACCTGCATTTCATTTGCATTCTCACTTTCAAATGCCTCTCTTTGCTGATACACACGCACGTGCGGCGGAGGCGGCACCACAACGTGATAATAGCCATGCCGTGCCGAATAGGCAAAGGGCAGGCGAAGGACTTATTCAATCTCTCGGTGCACATTTATTTGCCGGGCGCTGTGATTGTCGAAACACGGTGACACACCCACCCTGTCACTTCCAAAAACTCGGGGGGGGGGGGGGGGCGGGCGGAAAGATCCAATTTTCATAAAATACACGGAGAGTCTTTGAAACCTACATTCCTCATTAATATTATTGGCGGAGACAGGTGGCTTTCCTTCACGCGCCACACCATGAAATGAGAGCCTTTATTCAGATATTTATACGACTCCGAAGTATACAATCACTGCCCGGAGTGCCGAGGGGTAATATCAACGGAACTTATTTGTTACATAAAACTCGATGGACATGCATTCATTTTTTTTTCATGCAACGCCTCGGTCGAGACAACATCGGTGGCATTCACAGCACCAATCGCAGACGAACGCTATCCCTGTAACTTTCATGCAACGGTAGTGGGGGGGGGTGTCTTTTTTAAAATGTTCACGACGCGCAAACGCACGCGGGAAAGAAATCGCTTTGAAGCCGAGAGCCGCGTCGCCGCCGATAAGAGCGATTCACCGTTTTCATCCGGCGGCAAGGGTCCAACGGAACGCTCGCCAGTTCGGCCGGTCACGGTATATCGCGGCCGGAAGACAGCTCTTTCACCCCCCCCCCCCACCTCGTGTGCACGCACGCGCGCAAGGACACAGATGTAATTTGTAAGAGGATAAGTGAACGAATCGATTCGAAAAACTAAAGCAATTATTTAATGTCAAGGGACAATAAAGTGGAGTGATTTCATTTGGCAGAAGGTGGCTTGCCCTTGACCCCCAGAGCTATTCCCATCATTGACGGGGTGCACGGATTTACAAAGCAGCCGGAGCGCGGCTGTAACCTTGGCTGTCGTGAGGTCCGGGAGGTGCTCCCATGGCCAATCTGTAAAGCCTGGGCGGCCGCAGCCCAAATCCGGCCGCACCCCCCCCTGCACCCTGTCCCCCGCGTATAAAGGAGCATGATATGTTGATGCCCGCCGCATGACGTACGGGGCCGTGGGCTTGTCGTTCCATCCGTGCATCCAAAAGTCAGTCCGTCTGTCGGTCCATCGGTCAGTCGGTCCATTGGTCTGTCCGTCGCGTGGTTGGCCATCGTCGCTTGCTGTTCATTGTTTTTGTCGGTCACGATCGGCACTGGAGCGTGGGAGTGGCTGGAAGGGGCTCCCACCCCATCTCCCTCGCCTTCTTCTAAAATGCTATAATTATAGAGAAAAAAACTGTTGCCATTTCTAACACCGGTGACATCGCAGCCCCTCCTCGTACGCAACACAGCGGGGCGAGAGCAGAATGCACGGTGGACGCAAGCCGATCGCAGCATTCATCATTCATTTGAAGTTTGTTCAACACTGACCGTGTAGTGCCCTCCTCCCCCCCCCCCCCCCCTAAGATTGTGTATGCCCCCCTTTAAACAAGTTCACGCTGCTACATGGTTAGTCGTGACCACTGTGGTCTTTTGACCCTGCGGTGATAGAGGAGGAGGCCTCGCTCCCTTCTCTCTCTGTCTCTTTCATGGGGCGTCCGTGCTCTGCTCCTGCACGGCGGCGCTTGTAACGTCTTGACTTTGACCCCGAGGTGTGACCTTTGGGCTCTTGGAGTCGAACCTGACCCCTCGTACTCAGCGGCCCCACAGCCCCCTCCCCCTTCTCACCCCCCCCTCTCAATCGCAACTCTGCCGAGGGCTACTGCCGTGCACGTGACAAAAAACAAACAACGGCGCTTGGAATCGATTGATAATATATATATTTTTTTGTAATCACAATAATAAATAAGTGCTGTTGTGTACAGGTTGTGGCCCTCTTTGGGACATGGTTGGACGGAAAAAGTTGAAAGATGCTGGGAATAAGCCAGACTTAAATTTCATATGCCAATCATCATCGTCGTCGTCAATGATCACTCCACTGCTGGATGAAGGCCTCCCCATGCCGTCACCATTTTTCACGGGCCAGCAGTAATAATGATAAGGCAATGTTTGCTGTTGTTGCGTATGCTTGGCTTGGTATTCAGCCTTGGTGGTGAAATATTTCACATCGTGCTCCCCTGACCAGAATTTCCCCCCTCCCGACCTTCGACCCCCTCCACATCGACCCCCACCACCTCCCCCGAAGCCCTCCGCTAAAGCAATTCACGGATGATATTTTCTGACGATCGGAGATCGTGAGAGGTGACGACGACTTGGGGGAGCCCTTTACCCAGCGGTGGAGTGGCCAATGGACGATGTTCATGATGAAGATGACGACGGTGACTTTTAATGACTAGGGGGGGGAGGGGTGGGTGTGGAGGGAGTGGTGGCGCAGCGGTTAGCGCCCCGTGCTATAAACCCGGCGCGTTTGGATTCCCGACCGCGGCTAACGTCGGTGATGAGTGATAATCTGAACCGGTCGTCGGCCACACCCCTCATCGAGCCGCACAGAGTGGTGAAGTATGGTCAAACAGCCCTCGTGATCGACACGCTGTGCAGGGGGGGGGGGGTGCTTTCTCCGCGCATCAGTGGACTGACAAAGGGGCTGTGAACGATAACCGTTATCATAATTATCGTTTATAATAGAGATTTTATATTATGAACCTCTATTGTGGATCATATTGGTCGCGAGAGCCTACGTGTTCAACTGAATAATTATCGTTGACTGATCAGCACGCTTTCCTTAAGCCCGGCAGACTTGGTCTTTGCGCGGCTTTGCACCCACTCCCCTCCCGATTGAGTTTGAACGTTCGCTACTCGCGGAGCGGAGCCCCCCCCCCCACCATCTCTGAAGGGAAGAGTGGAGGGGGGGGCCCACTGGGTCGTGCAAAGATGTAGGGGTTCAAGTGTCGTGCCCTTGGTGTGGAATTCCAACAGGTGACATCGCACTGCGTGCTCAACAATGAGTCGAGCGCCTTGCGTCACTCACGCTCTCGCCGAGTGGAAAACACTTCACTCCTCGTCCTCCGAGCCTCCATCACTCCATCATTCGTAAAGCGGGGGGTCGGGAGTGGAGCAGCGGTGGGGTAGGGTGCGGTGGGGTGCGGGGCGGTTTGACATTGCATTGCGGAGTGGTTGTGGGATTGCTGGAATATTTTCTGGCTCATCGCGTTGCTCAGAAATCTCGTCTCGCACGTGGATGTTTAAAAAAAAATAGAGGGCGGATAAACATAACCCCCACAAAACTGGGCTTTTTTACCCCCAGCTATCGGTTCACTCATCTGTTTACTATCAGCTGCGATCTATCTACTACTCCTTAAGGGCCGGAGGCTTTGGCCCGCTAAATTTGTCAAAACTAGCGGTATGACGATGCAACGATGCACATATTCATCGTTTCACCATCGCTGTCCCCATCGTCTAGAAGCGCCATCCCTCAGCAGTCTGGGCTCTCGACTTCCTGCCTCTGCTCAAGTCAAGGATTAAGATCTTCTGGTTTTTTTTTCCCTTTGCCTACGACTGACTTGTCTCTCTCTCAAACACTGCGACCACCGCACCTCCGATTTAGTACAGTGCAAAAGAAGTTCAACATACATGCACTGTCTCTGTAGGGCGCCTGGACACGCGTTCGCATTTCGACGCTGTCTGTAGATACACGTCTACGTTATTATAGGTGACCAATAATAACGATTAAAGACAATCCATTGTGTCGAGATTTGATGCGAATGGCTTGCTGTCAAAAATGGGATCGAGGTGCCAGAAGATGGCACACCGCCCCACACCGGTAATAACTCCGCACTGTGATTACAATTATTGTCGGGCCGCTGCGTTCAAATCTACCGACCCTAATAATGGACGACACCGAATGCTCACTCATTGATTGCCGTTCGGAAGAAAAAGGCCGTGTCGCCGCGTCGGTGCCAATGCGAGGCAGGGAACCATCCTCTGGCAAAGAAGAAGCAGGCAACGCGGGCAAAGGGGCGAGATCGTGAATCTCGGAGCGAAGAGGGCACGTGGCCAGCGTGAATGAGGGGCAGTGATCTGTCATTGAATTTGAGGCCAGAACTTCGAGTTGCGATCAACACGGCATGTAAACATCATACTATTCATCCTCATCGCCATCAACAGCCATGTTCCATCCACTGCTGGATGAAAGCCCGCTTCCCCCTAGCCTTTGCCGCCTCTCGCAGTCTCGTAAATTAGAAAGAAACTACTTTGGATAGCCTTCATTCTGCATTGAAAACTTTGGTTGGGGATGTGGTAATCGGCTGTGTCGTCACCAGCGAGAGAGTCTTCCAGGCAGAAGTTGCACCCCCGAATAGCACGGCTGGCTACGTACGACACGCAACAACTTCAACATGCACACATCCATCCTGCCGCGGCGTTGAACTTCATCCTGGCTCGTTTTGACGGCGGTCACGGCTCCCGCCTGCGCATCGCCTCTCTTTCTGTCCATCCCGAATTCCGGGAGATGCGGGCAAAAAACGCATTCGGGAAGGAACCAACAGATCTTGCCACGTTCCGTTCCAGAAATTGCATAACGGTGAATTATTTGCAACGCGGCTCGTGGCAATTCCCACAATCGATTGGGGCAAATTTCCAAAATGATGCACATTGTTTGCGAATATTTGGAGTTGTGCGGCGAGAAAACTCAACCATCTGTGTTGTGATTTATGGGGTCCACCGTAGCCCCCACCTATATCACCGCGGTTATTCGGCGTTCCGCTGTAAATTGTATTTTCACAGCTTTGAAGTGCAATTCACCTTCTGTTCTGAGACTTTGGTCAAACATTTATTCAACTATCGTAAAATTTCATCTACATTGGTTAATTACATTTATTTATATATATGCTTATTCTGCTTTTTCTAAACTCCTGCACAGGCGAGGCAACTGCTCGAGATTTAAATAGACGGCACTCCCCGACATCGTCTCCCTTCCATCGGGATGCCCCCCCCCCGTACCCACAGTGCCCCCCACCACGGCCCCCTCCCCCCTCCCTCGCGTGCCCCCCACGCGTGCACCCCCCCCCCCTTTGCCCAATGCCCGTTTTAAGGGCGGGCATCACCCCGGCGTGATGGATGGTGCGACCGCCGGTGGTGGTATTTGCCGGGTAGCTCGGTGTGGGGGGGGGGGGGCCGGCGTGGCGCAGGCATCGGAGGATCCCTGCCGGCGCTCTGGGGGGGGGGGGGTCCGTCGCCCGCTCGGCAGCCGCGGCGGCGGTGGTGGCGGTGGCAGCCGCTCGCTGGCGCGCTAACTGGGGCCTAATGGATAGAGTCCGCTGGCTCAGATAATAATGAGCCATAAATCGCTGTTATCTCAGAAAGCTTATTTGTTCAGGCAGGGAAAACATACGATCCAATATGCTCCCCGGCAAATGGCCCAGATAATAGAGTTTTACAAACCATAAGTAATTCAAATTACACGATGGGAAATGATTGATGGGCCGATGTGGATTATTAATTTGGAATCCACTTTTTCTTTTCACCCCCCCGCCGCCCCCCGCATCTCCACGCGTGAATCTTACGGACGTTTCAGTGGCTGTGGGAATGTGTGAAGAAGTGTTATTATTAGTAGCGTCATTAAATACATGTCTGCTCGGGTTGTATATGCTCTAATGCTGAGAGTCAAGTGTTTGTCCATCAGAAGGAGCCTGTGCCAAGCTCTGGCAATGAGTATTTCTGCTTGACGAACACAAGCTGACAGGAACGTGTGAGTGAGTGAGTGAGCGTGAGGATAGGAGCGATAGTGTAGCGGTTAGCGCTGGTGACCCGAGTACGATTCCCGCTCATGGCCAATACCAGTGACGATTTCTCTGAACCGGTCCTGTGTCTCCCCTAGGTCGACTCAGCCTCTAATGAGTACCTGGTGCGGTGTGTAAACATCGCCGCTGGGGAGACAAAGTCGGTCGGGTGTGGTGCTTGCCAACCCCCCCTCCTCTTGTACCATGCTGGCCTTCATAGCTGCTACTCGCTAACAGCACTTGCCCCAACAGCATTTTGAGGCTATACGGGGGAATCTTTGTCCGTGTGAGCATGTTAAAAAACCAACCTGACCAGTGGGATTCTAGCACGTGCAATGCTTCCAAGGCAAAGGCGCAGCCCTGCAATTGCTCGCTCACGCCACTGCCGGCAGAAGGGCCTCCAATAGAGGAGCAGAGAGCCCCCTCCAGACAGCTTGGCGAAAGAGTGACCACACTTAACCACGCGACCTGCGGATCGGCGAGCTGCGGTGTACAGAGGCACCCTGGGGTTGGATTTGAGGACGTTCGTCTGTTCTTTCGACGCTGTTCCTCGGGAACCCGTCACCGCGCGGAACAAAATCCACGCCGCGTTATCGGAGAGCGCTCGTCCCCATTCTTGCCCGTGATCGCTCACGTGATCACCCGCATGGTTAATCGCCGACCAGAGGAATGCTGCGCTTATCTGCTCCGCATTTTGGAACGAGTCTTTTTTTGTTAGTCCGTTGGCGGAGGTGGGGGGGTCAAGGTTGGGGAAATGCGCGACGCCGTGCACAGGGCCTCCTCAATAGCCACGGAGTGGGGTTGGGAAATGGCAAATTGCTTCTCGAGAGGCGCTCGCGCATTTATTCAGAGCAGGAACTCGTGGTGGAAGATCATTCGCACATCGATCGTGCGCTAAGCGGGACATGGAGTCTCAAAGCGGAACGAACTGACGGCCTCAGCCTGGTGGGCGGCTGCGCTGTCATTGGCTGGGCTGCATCATTCCTTAGGAAGTCTGTGAAAAAATTGCTTTACAGCTCTTCGGATTCCTCCGGTGTAAATACATATTCTGGTGTTGATCTTTTAAAGAGCATCGTCATTGCTGATGATGGTGGTGGTGAATGAAGACGATGATTCAATCGTTCTCCCATTATCCTTGCGGTGAGCAAACATCATGGCTCCTATTGTCTGCAAATGTACTCTGATCATCCGCAAAAAAAATTGCGACTAATGGCAGGTGTTATGAAGAATAGGGGACCTGTGGATGATGAGTATTTGCAGGAACCCTGCAGCCCTCGCGGATAATCGGCGTCGGAGGCAATAGACCAGCGGATAAGAGGAAGTTTGCGCAAATCTGTAACTGCGGTGTAACGCGTGTCGCGGTGCGCAGACCGTTCGTCGTCCGTTTGCGCGACACGATCGCCGATGAATTTGGCGCGGGATGAAAACCGCGCCTGACGTCACCAGCTTGTCGTTTTGACCTCGCTCAGCGCGTCCCCAGGGACGGTTAGCGGCCACCACCACCACCACAACTACACCGCCACTACCACCGCCGCCACCACCACCATCGCCACCGGCACCACCACCACGACACCACCACTACACCACCGTCGCCACCGCCGCCA
>CM025614.2:2095055-2128380 GCA_014621495.2 Entosphenus tridentatus
TGAGTACCATTGCAATGGTGAGTACCATTGCAATGGTGAGTACCATTATACCGAGTGCGCTGTGTCAAGATCAGCAGCAGGTGAAGAGGGCTTCATTGCTCATCAGATACCTCCGGTATAAATGAAAATACAGATTCTAGCTGGCGGCCGGGGGCGCGGTGATTGCAACTTCTCCCCATCGCGTGCAATATCAGCATTGCCAGAGCGAGGGGGACATGTGACTTCACACACACAGCCCTGCTTATAGGCCCACACCCATCAGCCCGGTCACAAGGGATCGGAATTTCACAGTGGTCATAATAAGCACACACACACACAGGGTCTGTGAATAAATGGCAAATGTGCAGCCCTGCAATTCCTTGCCTTACCCACACCTTACACCAGCACACGTGACCTGCCGATCGACTCGTTTCATACTGCCGGGGGTGTACAGAATTCCGTGGGGCTTTAAGACACGTGCACTGTCTTTTAAACTGCTCATCGTCACACCTGGGCAGCATCTACGACATACTCTTAGTTATTTCGGTAAAGTCGCGTAGGTAAAAAATTAAATAAAAATTAATAAATAATAAAAAATAATGTTTTATTAATTTTAATTTTTTTTTTACCTACGTGACTTTACCGAAAGAACTAAGAGTATGAATCCTTGCAGTCACGAAAGCTTCAAATCTAGAAGCATCTACGACGTTAACATTCACATTATTTCAGAGAGTCAGCAAGCCCCGGGAATTCGAATTGACAAGCAGCACCCTTGCCTGCCGTGCTGGAATGGTTATCACACTTCACTACGAAGTGGTACTTTATTTTATCGACCCTGGTAGGGGTGGGGGGGGTTGATGGTCTTTGCCAACAACCGACCAGGATTTGAGGTCGCGACCTTCCGACCGCATGGCCTCCCAAACAGTATTTTTATATGATGTATTTATATCTGTCAATAGAAGGGTTGGCGCATCTATAGAAAGGTAACACGGGCCCCTGTACATTTTCTGTATGCGATGCAATGATGCGGCAGGATGGCGCGTCTCGAGACGTCGTGCGAGATGCAATCCGGGATGCGCAGAACGGGGGCCTCCGTGCGTTTCCTTTCGCGATCGCTCTTTTGCGCTTGACGCTTCCGCGGTAGGTGGTGGTAAAAAATAAGAAACCGCATCACGACCTCGATCCGCCCGAGAGCGCAGAGGGCTTGAAATAAATAAACTAAGAATCGCGTAACTTTTTTGCTGGAACAAGACATCAAATTCCTCCCAGAGCTCCCCCCCCCTCCCCAGCCCCCGCCGATGCCGGAGTCTGTCCAGGTGAGGGTCTGTGTGCCCCCCGATGACCCGCTGCTGTGCTCCCATCGATTGTGCGTCCGCACGCATAGGTTGCCTTTTTAGTACCGCGACTTTAGACCGTAAATTATATAATGTATACTGGGCTTTTTATATATATTTTTTTATCTATTACAACCTGGCTTGTTTTTTTTTTTGGGGGGGGGTGGGGAGAAGGGGAACAAAATATTACGATGCATTTTTATAGCCTACTTTCTTTTACCAAGTAAAATAGTAAATCATTTCGACACATCGAAAGCTTCTGCTTTGTCTGATAATAATAATAATGGTGATTTGTAGCCGCATTGTCAATCTACTGCTGGATGAAGGCCTCACCAATGCTGTGTCGGTCGTGAGCATTGCTTGGCCAAACTTCACCGCCCTGGTCAGTGTGGGTTGGTGATATATTAAAGGGAGGAGATCAGGACAGGTTGATATATCACTCTGCACCGATGTTAACTGTGGCCAGGATTCGAACCTGGGTTGCCAGGGCTATCATGCAGTGTGTTAACCGCCGTACCACCGCTCCACTCCACGGCATATCTATAATGTGATGGGGTTTATTGTTTGTGCAGTGAGCGGTGACCGGGCTGAGACCATCGACTCGATTCACGTGAGACCTCGGTTTGGTCACAGCTGCCTGAAACCCAGGATTCAAATCCCGGGTCTCAGAACCGCCGTGTCAGTATCTCTAGGACAATATTGGCCTCCTGGGCCACCCATTCACCTCCAGAGGCTGCAGTGCTCTCGGTGTCACGAGGACGTTTGGACTGGAGCCCAGTGGTCACATCTGTCAGGCGAGCGAAAGGATCACGTGGGCACACGAGAACAGAGATCCCCCGTGTAGCCCACACAGGCTGTTGGAGAAATTGCTGTGAGCGAACACCTACGAAGGCCGGCATGGCGCCCAAGGGGGTGGTCTAGTCAGCACCACAACCGGCCACCTTTTTCTCCCCAGTGCTCATGTTTTACACTAAAATAAAACGAAACCATTTTTTTGTGCTAATCTTTTTTTATGTTAGCCGAAAAGGGCCACTGACCTATATAGCTATTTTACAGAATCGACTTGGCTGTCACAAACGATAGCTCAACGAAGTGGCTTATCACGTGGGAATTTACAGCAGCCAAATAATCTAAATGCACGTTGTTTCTAAAAGTGGAGGGTAAAAACTGGAGGACCTGGAGAAAAATCCACGCGACAACTATGAGAAGATGCAAACTCCAAATATAGAGCAAGTGTAAGGGTCGGGACCGAACCCACGACCTCCTGTATACCAGGCGAGGTAGTTAACATCTCGCCACCGCGGTGCCCATTTAAGGCTAAATTGAATTCGGAGAGGCCCATGACTGGTTCAGATATACATGCCCCTGATATTGGCCGTGGCCAGGAACGGAAGAGGCATGGAGAGACGCATGCTTGGAATTACACCGAGAGACAGCAAGAGAAACAAATGGATGAGGCACTCAAGTTAGAGTCATCGTATTGAATTTCAGAATAAGACGGGGGTTTGGGCAGCCCACGTCACTGAAAAGGGAGGATGGCCATTGGTCGAGACTAATAACGGAGCAACAGCCAAAGGAGGAAAACGTGACTTTAAGGGTCATCCACCGTGACGATGGAGCGACAAAATCAGCTACATTGTTGCATTGCGAGATCACAAGGGATGACGACAGTTTGGGAAGGCCTTCTTGAAGTAGCGGATAGATGACGGCCGATGATAATTAATGGTAAAATGTTAAGGATTTGTTGACGTGTTGACGGTATTGCTCCGTAAACCGAGTTCCTCCATCACAAAGAGACTTTTGGTCACTTTGACTCTCGCCTGGCATAAAGAATAATTTTACGATGATGGTGGTTACAAAGACGGTTATCAGATAGCACGCTTTCAGATTCGCTTCTGCGGCCGTCTGGAATGATCTTCCTTCCATTATTAGGAAACCGCTGGAGCCTTTGCACGTTTAAATCGAGATTTATAACTCATTTATTTAGAGCTTGCTTTGTGTATTTATTTTTTTGTCCTTCCAGACGCACCTCTGATTAGCACGTTTTGGCTACGTAAGGTGCGAACAAAGTTCACCATAGTGCATACTGATGATTTAGCTCTTGCGCTGTTTATCTTGCCGTCTGCTGTACCCAGATCGCCATTGGTAGCCAGGTACAGATATTTCTTGTATGGAGATGAAATGTAAAATATTTGTTTTTTCTATTAATATCCCAAAGCAGGAGAGCGCAAGGTTGCTATGAGCAGAGCCTGTTGTCCACCCACCCGGCCAGAGGTCACCGATGATGTCACTGGCAGGTGACCAGCTGCTAGTGATGCTGGTGGTGACCTTGAGCCCTCTCCTGCCGAGTCCAGCTTCCAGAGAATTCGCTGACTAGGCCAGGTCTACATCATCGCTGTCATCGTCCTCATTATCATTGTCATCATTGCAATCATCATCGCCACCATCATTGCCACCATCATCATCATCATCATCGTTGCCATCATCATCGTCATTGTTATCTGTCGCTTCCATCAGCTCATGAACGATGATGGAGCCGAACACAACTTCTCTCTCTCTCTTTCCCTGTGGGCCGTATTACTGCTTCGCGTTTCAACGCGAACTGGTAAATATGTTTGAGTTGGAGGGCACGTGGGGGTTGGGGGGGAGGGATGGTGGGGGGGGGACTTATCCCGGCGAGCCCGACCCACGATGCAGTCCAGGCCACCAGAAGCCCCTGGGATGGTATTGTCTTCGTGGCTGTCACCACGGCGCGCGCAATCTGTCACGATGTCTCTTGCGCGGGAGTCACCTTGTACCTTTAACTATCATCGTAATGGAAATCACATTTAATGTCCCATTGCCATGAGGTCAAGCCGGGATGTATCATCGTCTGCGCGGGCCACCCAGGGCCCGGCCCCGCCAAGTCGCTCGCGGCGCGATCGGTGGGGGAGGGGTGGGGAGCTTCCCGGCACTAAATATTGGGGGGGGGGGAGATGTTAACCCACATTTGAGCGCGGCCTAATTAAATTAAACGCTGGGAGGCGAGAGACGTGTCGAGGAGTGGGCCCCCGCGGTGGCGGTTACCGCCCGTGTGTTTTATGCGTCTCGCTCTGCGCGTGTTTTTCATCGTAATGAACGCGGCCGGGATGTCCGCTGGCCGGTCCACGCGGCCCGGTTTGTAATTTCTGAGTTACAGCGCTACTCCGCCGCCACGTTATTTCCTCATTGCCGGGTCCGTTTGGAGTCAGCGACCCTGAACACTATTATCTGCACCCAGCACACCACGTCCAGTATACCACTCGTTATGGCCTGTTTTTATTTTAGAATTGTTTTTGTTTTACCAAGTAAGGCCCACTGAGCTATACAGCACTATATCAGAAGCGACCTGGCCACGAATGAAGTGGCTTATCGCGTGGAAATTTAGAGCAGCCAAATACGCGAAACGCGTGACGTTGATTCTAAATGTTCGAGAGAAAAACCGGAGGACCCGGAGGAAAATCCACGTAGGCCATGGGGCGCACACGCGTACTCCAAATATGCAGGCGTCAGGGTCGGGATCGAAGCCACGACCTCTTGCATACCAGATCATCACCACGCCATCCTGCGGTGCTCTACTCCAGTCTACCGACAATTTCACAGCCCCACCAACCGAATTGGGAAACGATCGTAGCCCGAGGGGCGGGTGTGCCGATGTAGCCGCGGACAGACTCTGGTTTTGAATCCGAATTCCCACTGCTCGGATCGGGTGGCTTTCCACCGTGGCACGCTGTGCTTGCCCCTATTGCTTACGAGGTTGCTGCCTGCCCCGCTGTTTAATATGAGGGGGTGGGGGAGGTTAATATGAGGTGAGGGGAGGGGGCTTAGGGCTGAGTCTATGTGACCAGGAAGCGAGTGGTGTATGGGGGACAGCAGCAGATGATGGATGGTGGCTTGTTGGCTCCAAAATCCGAATTTCTCCCAAAGGCTCGAGAAAGCCTCCCTGGCTGTCTTCCCAAGGTCGCACCTGTGAGCGTGCGCACTTCATGATAAGTGGCGTTTGGGAAGCAAAAAAAACGGTCGTATGGTCTCGTATATGGGAGAATTCGGTTTTAAGTTTTTGTTGTTGTTGTTGTTGTTGTCTGGGTAAAGGAGTCACGTAAATCGTGGCGTGAAAGGAACGACCTTTGCGTGTAGTGGCAACGTCGTGAGGCCGTGCGCCTTTATTTATTTGTCTGACCAAGTAGTCGCTCGCCGCGTTTGTGATTAACTGAGACGTAGTTTTTTTTTTGGTCACGCGCGTGCCGTCGTTTATTTTAGACAAATCAGTGAAATCGATCAACGTCCTTTATTCAGAGGGAGGCGAGAGAGCTCAACGAGACCAAGCAAGCACCTCTCCGTCAAAGGAGACCTGGGTAACAAAATCAGTGGAGAAAGAGAGAGAGAGAGTGAGAATGCTCGCGGTGAAGGATCAAAACAACATCACGACACTCACACCGCACAGTTCTTCTTGGTTCTTTCGGTAAAGTCACGTAGAAGGGAAATAATAAAATAAAATAAAAATTATCACGATGTTTCGGCCACAACACAAGCAGCCGTCCTCAGGTCCCTATTGGGACGCTGTCTTTCCGACAGCTCTGTTTCTTCACCTGAGGACGGCTGCTTGTGTTGTGGCCGAAACGTCGTGGGAATTTTTTTTTATTATTTCCCTTCTACGTGATTTTACCGAAAGAACCAAGAAGATGGATCCCTGCAGTCACGAAAGATTTAAATCAAAACCGTACAACTCCCTTTGTCAATCCACCGCTGCATGGAGGCCTCACCCATGCACTTCCAGACGTGGGAGCTTTTTGACGGTCCTCTATGCTGGCCAATGCAGCTTGTTGAGAGGGGAGAGGGGGTGATTCAGAACCGGTTCAGTTATTGCCCGTGGCAGGAATCAAAGTAAGGTGAGCAGGTTCACAGCGCAGTGCGCTGACCGATGCACCACAACTCCAACGTGCATCGCGCATCTCGCCCGCGGGTCAAGCTGTCAACCGACACCGAGAGGAAGAAATAAACTTTGCGAATACAAAGCGTTCAGAAACTAGAACGGCGTGCGACGATGTAGCGTTAAAAATAGAACGTTCAACCGCAGTAAAATACAGTTGAAACGTGCTCTAAGCTGTGGTTCAAAAAGCACCAACATTCAGAGTCAAAGAAGCGACTTCAGTTCACCATTAAATATGCACACGCACGCACACGTGTGTATTGAAGGTAGCGGTTAGTGCGCTGCTCTGCTAACCTGGCGACCCGAGTTCGATTCCCGCTCACGGCCAACACCAGTGACGATTATCTGAACCGGTCTTGGGCCTCCATTAGGGCGACACAGCCTCAAATGGGTACCCGGTGCAGTGTGTAAACATCGCCACTGGGGAGACAAAGGCGGCAAAGCGTGGTGTTGGTCACTCACCCCCTCGTGTGCCGTGCCGGCCTTTCATAGATGCTCGCTAACAGCACTTGCCCCAACAGTCTATTAAGGCTATACGGGGTTGGGGAATCTTGTGTCTTTGTTCGTAGAAGAGAGATGTAATATTGTTCCATGTGCCGGAAGCATCACGACAGAAATAACCATTTTCAAATTTCTAGCGCCTCTGAATCGTTTGCTCGTGTGGGGTAACGTAGACGCGTTGGGGGAGCGTCATCAACCGCGAGGGGGTGGGGTGGGGTTCCATTGTGGAGTTCATAATCATTGTGGAGTTCATAATAATTGTGGAGTTCATAATCATTGTGGAGTTCGTAATCATTGTGGAGTTCATAATCCAGGGGCGTTAAGTCAGTCTGCTGCACTGGACTGGTGACCACCGCTTGACCCCAGGTGACCTTTGAATGGGTCCTCACCTGGTAAAATTAAGCAAATCAATCAATAGAACAGGATGGACGAGATAAACACATGCGGCTACAACTAGCGGCATCCAGCCTCGTTTTGTGCAGAGTTCCTGGCTAATTGTGATATTTCCATCATCGCAACTTTTGCCGTGCATGTGACGATAACAATGAACGGTAATAAGTATGAATGTTTTACCAATTAAAAACAATCTTGATTTGAATCTTTCGTGACTGCAGGAATCCATACTCTTTGGTTCTTTTGGTAAAGTCACGTAGTTAGAAATAAAAAATAAAATAAAACACTTTTTAAAATCAGAATCGGAATATTTATCTGTACTGGAGGAATCCATTGGGATGTTTGGCCAACATAAATTACGTCGTGTGTTTTGTTCCCCAAACCAAATGGTTCCCCTTTCTATCTCTCAGCGTCATCCCAAGCGTGCACCTCTCCGCGTGCTCCTTCCCGCACTTTTCAGATCCGCATATGTTTTTCATGTTATTTGTGAGCGCCCGCATTTTCGACGCGCAAATGCGTAAGTTTGAGACGTCGCATTCACCGTTACGGGAAGGGTACGAGGACTTGGACAGGACGCGGGATGATGACGGCGCTCGAGACTGGCGATGGAGTTGCAGGGAATCACACTCCAAGAGGACGTCCGCCACGGAGACGGAGCGGTGACAACAGCCGGTGTTCGGCTGCTCGACGGATTGTTGCATCGCATGCGCGGAAGGTGAACGGATTGCCGCATTTCGCACCTCCGATTCGCACGGTTGACTGCGCGCGGTGCGAAAGAAGTTAAACATACGTCAACTATGCAACGGCGATTGGGGATGCCTCCATCAGGCAGTAGAGAGATCAATGCCAGTGACGATCAGGTTCAGCTCGTGTGCATTGGCTCGGCGGATCGTTCCACCGCAAACCCCTTAGAGAGACGGCGAAGGCTTGTTGAGGTGGCCTTCATCCAGCAGTGGACAGATCATGGCTGGCGACGACGACGATGATGATGACTGCAGATGCGGTGTCGGCGTTCGTAGCCACCGCTGTGTTTACATCGCCGCACGGATTCGCGCAGGAATTACGGACACATAACTTGGGTGGGGGGGGGGGCGCTGTATAGGTGGGGTGGGGTGGTGGGTGGGGAGATGGGGGGCTGGGTGAAGGGTGCTCCGGGGAGAGTGCGAGCATCGCCTCTCTCGCTCTCTCTGAGCTTAGTGGACTCAAGATTAATCGCCGGAGCGCTTTGCCGTGAGTCCTCCGTTCCCTGGGCTAAGATAACATCGCTCCACTGCTGCCCAGGGGCCTGCATCCTGTGGCTCCATCAATTAGAAGGTCGTTTGTGTTTTTTCCTTTCCACCCCCCCACTCCCCCCTCCGCTTTTTGCCGAGCCGCCCGGCTCCTGCGCGTTTTTTGGGGGGGATCGCGCGGGAAACGGGCGAGCCCCTCCGCGTTTGTCCAAGTTAAGCGGCGTTGTATAATTTAATGTGGTAAATAATAGAATGATGTGTTTTAAGCCACCCCCTTTAATAGGCTCTCCACTGTTGGGCGGACATGAATAATTAAATTTGGATGCGATTGCGAAGGAGACGGAGCGCTTCTCTCTCTCTCTCTCCCTCTCTCTCTCTGTTTTTTTTAACAGCGCTGTAAAATAAACAAACGCGTAAATAAAAATGAAACGCTCGCACTTGCCGCGATAATGACGTGCGCATTACAGCGGCGTCGCTTTTCGCCCGCGGTATATATCAATTGCTACCACCACGCGCGGCGGCCGCGGATATATCACGCGAAGCGCCGTTTGCGCCCCACATTGTCCGCCGCCGCGCTCACGTTTACACGTCGCGCCACCGGACACTCTGCGCTGGCTTTTAAACAATTTGCGCTCTTATCTGCTTTTTACTAAACCCATCCCCCCACCCCACCAACACGCCCCCCCACCTCACTCCACTTTGAATTCAATATCCACGTTACTGCTATATATATCCTGATGATGAGTGTTACGAGCAATTGGGAGCCCACGTTTTATTGGCTTGGAACGTAATGCTCCTCACTGGGAGAACTGCTCAATTCACACTGATTGTACGACGTGAAAACGTTTAGCGCCAGATTTCAGGATGACCCTAACCCAATGAGTCACACCGTTTGACCTCCAGGCCACGGTTTTATTTTTTGGGGGGCGGATGAGAGGGGTGTGGCACAAATTGACAATGATCATTGTTAATGTTTCTAGTTAATAAACACGGAGACTTGGCAATGATATTTCGAATGTATTTCATGTCCTTTGCCAATACACTGCTGGATGAAGACTTCCACCTATTGCTTCGGTCGAAAAATATGCTTGACCATACTTCACCACACTGGTCCGTCGCAGGTTAGGTGACGAGGTGGAGGACCCAGGGGGACCGGTTGAAATGTCACTCGCCACTGATTGGTGCGTAAACCACCATATAACGATGAATACCTGTACAATTTAAAAGCATGTATATTAAAATAAAATAAAAATCTGTGCTGTGCCCATTTATATTAGGATGTATTGGGTAAAGTGTGGGTATTCCTACCTCTTCCAAGACGTCCGGTCAGCATGGCAGTGCAGGCCAAAACAATGTCTTGAGCAAGAGTTGGCAACCTGTAACAGACCAAGAGCTAAAAAATATCCGTGAGTTCTGCAAAGAGTCACGTGTGTAAGTTTATGTATGTTGACAGTTGTTGGCACAGCACGGGAGATATTCATTATTCTTTGCTGACTACTGTGATGGAATGTTCTACGTCATGCCCCATCGATAGAGCCGCACGTGGTGGATTGAAGAGACGAATGCGGCTCGAGAGACTCCAGTTGGCCACCCATGGCCTCGAGTCTCCAGCGGTGGAGGCCCTTCTAACAGCAGCAGCAGCGGCGTGAGCGGGCGATCGCAAGGGCCGCGTGCGGCGTCAAAGAAGTTCAACGTACGCGCGTTGCCAGCTTGGGATTTGGTTATTTTTAGTTGCTGGCACACAGCGGTAGCTTGCGAGCGCCGGAGCGAGCGGTCAGCTTATCCCACGGCTTGCGGCTACAGATGTGTGGGTGACGCCAGCTGCGGAACGCGCGTGCGGGGGCGCGCCTTCTGTCGCCCGATCGCGGTGCGCGCGGTGGGCGAGCGGTGCCTTTTCCGCTCCGTCCGAAGGGATCGCGGAAATTACATGAAATACCCGCGCCTAAATGTATTAGTTTACACCGCAAAGTTATAATGCGGAATTATTCTGCTCGGCGAGCCCTCTCGGACCCGCCCGTAATTTAATTTCCAGCGGCAAAACAAATACATCAGCGCCCTCCCGCAAATTGCGCTGCAGAGGAGGCGGCGGTGGAGGCGGCGGCAGCTGTGAGAGCGCGGGGGGCTCATTTTTCATTCATTCGTTTCCATCGCTCGCGCAAACCCGTTTAGCGCACGCGCCCGCGCGCGGACCACACACTTCCGATTTCAAGACGCATTAGATTGGGCCATAACTCAACACCTGAGCATGTGGGCTGCCCTGCCCCCCCCACCCCCCACCCGTGGAACGTGGAGGTGGGGGGGGTGGGGGTGGGGGTTGGGCGCCCTCCCCCCCACCAGCCGTTCCTACGGACGGCAGCTTTTTAGCGCCGCGACCAACGGCAAGTTGACGGTCGATGGCGCGGACCGAAGCACCCGGGCTGGTGAGCGGACGGACGGCGAGTTTGATGACAGCGGCACCTTTGGTTCTCGAGTTTCACCTCGGAAAATTTTTTTGCAGAGCAAGCCGTTCAAACTTGATTATTCAGACTGAAATCTGAGGGCAAGACTTTTTGACTACTCCATGAATATGTAAAGCTGATTCGGTCGGTCGAGCAATTGCAAGTGGTGCTTGGTAAGGGAGAGCTCTGCATCCCAAGACTGAGCTCAACTTAACTAAACTATGTTTCGATTTAAAGCTTTCGTGACTGCAGGGATTCATCTTCTTGGTTCTTTCGGTAAAGTCACGTAGAAGGGAAGTAATAAAATAATAAAAATAAAACATAATATGAAATATTATGTTTTATTATGGGTTTTTTTATTGTATTACTTCCCTTCTACGTGACTTTACCGAAAGAACCAGGAAGATAAACTATGTTTCTTTTACTAGGTAAGGCCTACTGAGCTATAGAGCTTCTTTTCAGAAGTAATCTGGCCATCACAAATGATAGCCCAACGAAGCCGCTTATCGCGTGGACATTTATAGCAGGCAAATACCCCGAACACATGTTGATTATAAATGTGGATAAAAAAAAACGGACGACCCGGAGAAAAATCCACGCGACCACGGGGACTGAGAAACAGAGACGCAAACTTCAAATATACAGCAGCAGGCGTCAGGGTCGGGATCAACCCCACGAACCTCCTGTACACCAGGCGAGGAAGTTCACATCTCCTAGCCACCGCGGCGCCTCGCTGTCATCACCGGCACCCGCGTCAGACCTCCCGAGAAATGACAGGGCGCTGGGGGTTGTTTTGAGCGCACTTCACCGCGCCGGTGGGTGCGGGTTGGCGAAAGCGGAGGACCGGTCGGGGCATCACTCGCCACCGACGGTCAGCCTTGGCCGGCATTTGAACTCGGGTCGGCCGGGTTCACGGCGCGGTGTGCGAACCGCCGGGCCAGAGGCGTTGCTGGAGAGCGGGACGTCGTGTCGGCCGCACGCTTCGCTTGTGGACGTCGTTGGAGGGTTCTTTTTGCATTCAGCCATATGTAGCCATCCTCCATAAACTCTGGGGCAGAGTTTAGGGAGGATGGCATGGGAGGGCGATGCCCCCCCCCCCCCCGAGACTTCAACTGAGCGGGACAAAGTGCACCCCCCCCCCCCCCCCCCCCCCGCCCCAAATATAGAAGTCAAACTCCAGCTATGCAAGGGATCGCAATCAAACTTCTAGCGCATGGGCACAAGTGGCCTGGCTTTAGAGAGTGCAGGCGGTGCAACTGCACTGGGGCAGCCCCGCAGGCCAGGGGAACGCAGGCTGCGGGATGTTAACGACCTCTCCTGGTATGCTGCAGGTCGTGAGTTCAATCCCAACCCTGACACCTGCTGTATATTTGGTCGCGTGGATTTTTCTCAGGGTCCTCTGGTTTTTCTCCTCCGTATATTGAAGAATTGAAGAGACCGGGGGGTGGGGCGGTGGTGGAGAGCATTTAATTCCTCGCACCAGGGTCAACCCATACTGACCAGTATCGAAGAGGTGTGGTCATAAACACCTCTATACAGCCTGGGGAGGGCTCCACCCTGCAGAGACTCAGTATTCTGCAGATACTGGGCTGCCACGGTGGCGAGATGTTAACTACCTCTCCTGGTGTACTGGAGGTCGAGAGTTCAATCCCAACCCTGACGCTTCCTGTATATTTGGTCGCGTGGATTTTTCTCAGGGTCCTCTGGTTTTTCTCCTCCGTTTTTAAAAACACACGTTTAGAGTATTTGGCTGCTATGCATTTCCACATGGCCAGGTCGCTTCCGAAAAGAGCTAAGTAGCTCCATGGGCCTTACCTGGTAAAATAATAAAATATTTTTAAATCGTTTAAACAAATTGTTTACCGCGTCGCTGGACACCGGAACGAGAATTTATTAGCGCCAGCCGCCCCGTTCCGTGGCCAGCGTGTTTGCGGACGTAATCGAGTCAGCCGTGCCAGAGTTGGCAGCGACAACGGCGGCGCACGCCCCGGCGATTCTGCCGATTACCTTAAGTGGGCCGGAGTTTTGGCCTTGACTCGAGCGCACGGTCACCTGTCCCGCCGCGGGATCCTGGACGGCCACGAGTGTGTAAAGACACTACCGTGGCTTTAACGCCGAGCGACACTGCCCCTCTAACACGGCACCGCACGGGGGGACCGAGTTAGAAGCCAAGCCCACCAGCGGCGGTGCTCATCCATTGGGGGCCCTTAAGCAGAAATTAAGTTATGGGGGGCCAGCCGCCCCTCCCGATTTTCGATTGTATAAATTAATCGGGAAGTGACGGAAAGTGTTTAGTGCAGTGGTCCCGCCGATCGCTGCTAAAAAGGTTATGCGGACCACCGTGCGGTGTTTGGCGATAAAAAATAATGTCGGAGAATCTTCATCAGTTCTGCGGGACACCTCCCACGGCCTTGCAGAGGAGCAGTGGCCCACGGACTACAGGATGGGCACAACGGTCGTGTGTACGCACCAGCGCGTGCGTGTCATGGTGTTCGGTTTCTCGCCACCGGAATTCAAATGAGAAATAATATTTGGTTATCCCGGGGGTCCGAGCGATACTTAATGGTGTGGCTGGGCGTGTAGATGGTGGGCAGAGGGGAGGGCAGGCGAACGGACGGGCGGTGGTTGGAAGTGGCCTGCTCTGTGAGCGGAAAGAGCACTCCATCGGCATGATTGATGGGCACTTTGGCCTTATCGTGTATGTACGTCATGGGACATACGGCGTGGCAGACAGCTCGGACAATGGACCACCGATGGGTCCTCTCGGGCCGCAACGCAGATGGGGAGAGGCATGGATCCTTTGTCCACGCAGCCACAAGAGCGATTGGAATGCTCGCTCAATAGACCGATGCAAGTTTCTGCGCTCTCAGCAGTAGCGTGCAGGGCAGCGGCGAAACGTTCAGCGCAGGTAAAATAGAATAATTCCTTTCTTGCGCAAGATGACATTCGATTTAGAACTTGGAGAACGTTAATAGATCTTGAAGCTGGACGTCATGGAGCATGTTTAACTTATTTTGGCTCACAGGTTACAAAAAAAAATCTGAGACGCAAAAACTTTTTTTTTACCATTAGTTTTTTTTGTCGAATGTAAAACTGATTTATTTATTCTACTAAGTGAGAGCACGAGCAGAATGAAGACGGCCTAGGCCCGGCAGGCCGTTCCACCGTGGTTACGTTTGCAGTTTGCACAGCTGCGGCGTTACATGCCTTGCAGTCGTCCCGGTTTAAACACAGGCGAATGAGACGACCGGTTTCGGGCAACACTTATTTCCCATTTTTTCTCTCCTGCGCCGCTTTTTTTCGCATTCGGCTCTCGAAGCTTGGCGACATAGGACTGACGTCGCAAACCGCACGCGCGCGTTTTTGTCATCGACCGTCAAAACAAAACAAAAAACTCGCGCACGTCCTGGTTAGCGTGGCCGGCTAACTAGGGAGCCGGCGCTCTGCCGTGGGATTGTCGAGGAACGCGGCGTGTGACCATCGGAGGACAATTACCGCCGTGTTTATTCAGAGGTTCCCGCGGCTGACGCCACCGCCGCGCTGTCACTGGGTCTCACGCACGCGCGTACACGCGCACGCACAAACAAAGACGAAGAAGCCCCCCCCCCCCCCGGACAGCCTCTGAACAGACTGTTGGGGAGAGCGCCGCTCGCTGAAAATCACAGTGGCGAATGTTTCAACTGGGTCCTTGGCCCCCACTCGGTCGGCTGAGCATCTTGATGAGTGACTGATGTGGCGTGTAAACATCGGCACTGGGGAGACAAAGGCGGCCGGGTGTGGTGCTGCCCACCCACCACCTCGTGTGCCGCACCGGCCTTCATAGGTGTTCGGTTGTATGTATGTTGAACTTCTTTCGCACCGTATGTAGCCAACCGTGTTCATCGGAGGTGCGGGGGAAGGACAACCAAACTCAACACAACAAGTGCTAACAAAACTTGCCCCAACAGCCTTTTCAAGGCGACAGGAGGGACCTTTGTGGACCGGGCATCACCCGGACGAATTGGACCAACCGTTACGCACCGCCGTCCCCGCCGGAGAGGAGACAACCCTGGAGAACAGACGGAGTGGTGAGCGCTCACGTCGGTGGCGCAAGTGAGATCTGAAGCGTTCCCCATCCCCCCTCCGCTTGGCCAGCATGCACCGGGCAGCGTGGTGAAATACGGTCAAACTACTCCTCCCATGACCAGCTCAGCATTGGGGGTCTTAATGCAGCAGTGGATTGACGATTGGCTCAAAGTTATTATTTTACAGTATAATGCACGTTTGAAACAAAATACAAAAAAATGTAACTACGTTCCTTTTCTTTTTTACATTTTATTACACTTTCAGTCGTGACTGCCAAATTGTGACTCTGACCGCAACGTGAATCTTGAACGAAGTTAGATGGAATGGAAGCTATACTCTTTGATTTTTTCGGTAAAGTCACGTAGGTACATTTTTTAAAATAAATTAAATCACGACGTTTCGGGCGCAACACAAGCGTCCTTCTTAAGGTGGGGACAACTTAGCGAAAGCACATTTAAGCGGTGTTCTTTACGTGACTTTACCGAACAAACCAAAGAGTATGAATCCTTGCAGTCACGAAAACTTCAAATTTAGCTGGAATAGAAGCTGAATGGACGCTGAACGATGAGAAGCGGCAGGAGAAATTAGCAAATAATCTGACCATCCTGTGGTTTACTATCATCGTCGTGATCGTTGTCGTCGTCATCATCATCATGTCAGGCAGACCACTTTCCCACTGCGGCGGCGACGTCTTCTAAATAACTCGATCCCTGGCTCTGCTGTGGGTCCCGTAATTGCATAATAACTTAATCGCAAATTACACTCGTCGTGCAATAACAAAATCAATGTCCTTTCTTGTCGGGGATTAATAACGCGTTGTGTTGTTTCCCGTCTCTCTCTCTCTCTCTCGAGGGGTCCTGCGCGTCATGTTGCATTCGCAGAGTTGATCGCTGCGGCCAGGAGGGCTTGATGTCTGAGTCGGCATCAGCCGAGGGCAAGGAGGTAATGGGTTTTTTTGCCGGAGCTAAAAGATTTGAATTCGCCCCCCACCCCCCATCTTACGTTGGCTCCTGCCAACGTTGACGAAGAGACAAACACGAAGATCGTCCGTGTGGCCTCTGCTAGCACACTGCTGGGGCAAGTGCTGTCCACGAGACGCCGACGAATACCAGTGTGACGCACGAGCGTTTGGTGTGGCCAGCTCTACTCCCTCCCGGCTGCCTTTGTCTCCCCAAAGCTGATGCTCGCTACGAATACTGCGGCCCGAGTTCCGTTCTCGGCCATGGCTAATATCAGCGGTGATTATCCGAACCGGTCATGGCGCCATCCCCAAGGTTGACCTCGCCTTAGATGAGTACCTCGTGCGGTGTGTGAACATCAGCACTGGGGAGACAAAATGCGGCCGGTTGTGGCGTCTGATGTTTGTGTTGAGTTTGTTGTCCCTCCTCCACACCTCCCATTAGCATGGTTGGCAACATACGGTGGAGAAGAATTTCAACATATATACAAATACATTAATACGTGCTCGCTAACAACACTCGCTCAATTAGCCTTGTTAAGGCTACATGGGGGGAATGTTTGCCTTTCGATTGCACACACACACACACGCCCCACACACACAGTGGCCCGACCTAAGCTACGCTGGCGTTCTAACGCGCGCACTAACGCGCGCAGCCCCGTTCACACGAGCTAACATTTATCGGCCGTGACTCACGCGGAGGGCGTTTATATCCGCGCCGTCGATATTTCCTGAACGGCAGAAGAAAAAAAAAAACCTAAAGGCGGGAGCATGAAACGAGCGCGCTTTACCGCGGCGTGGAAATACGCGCCCGTACTTTCCGCTCATCATTGTCGTGCCGTAAATTCTCACCTCGGCGGTAAGAAGCTGCCGGCTTTTTTTTGCCGCTCGCGGATGATGAAGTAAAGCCATTGTGCGTCTTGTCACGGCGCCGTAAGTCAGATTATTTAAACGCGTCTTGCTCAGCCCCTCCACGACGGGGCCACGCAGCAGCTCGGCTAAATTCATGTCCGTCAACTCTCGATTAACCGGGGTGGGGGCGGGTGGTGGTGGGGGGGGTAACGCCGTGCTTGGGCGGTGTGAGCCCGGATATTAAAAAAAGTCGAATATTGCAAAGCAACATTTTTTTTAATAAGGTTGTGAACAAACAGGTAGGTCGGCGGTTGATTGCACGCACGGGTTGGTCGCGCGGTCGTGGAATGCGCGTGAAGTCTCTCCTCCCCGTGGCTAATCGGTTTCCTCCCCTAGGTTTGCGGCGATGCCACCGGCCTTCGATAGGTGAGGAGCGGATCAAAACAATGAAATGAGCGCGCGTAGATGCTTTGCGTTATTTTTTTCGCAACTCGGATAAGCCACCCAAAGATAATCGGGAGTTCAGTGTGATAATGCCTCTATTTAACCAACATCCAACATTAACCGTTTGATGTTTGCAGGCAATGGTGGCAGCAGTACATAGTCAGTTCTACCTAAAATGTCCAATATTGTTTGGCATTCCAGGTCAATCCGTCACTGTAGACATTGCTCGTACACACAATATAAAGGAACATTCGAGTGAATCTTTATCAAAAAAATCACCCTTTTGTCAATCTGTTGCTGGGTAAAGGCCTATCCCATGCTGTGTCTATCATGGGGATTTTTTGACCATTCTTCGCCACGCTGGTCAGGGTGGGCTGGGGAAGGTGAAGCTCCCCAGGACGGGTTTAGATATCAATCGCAACTGATGTTGGTCGTGGCCGGGAGTTGAACTCATGTTTGGCACTAGGCCCGAATCACAGCGTGGGAACCACTCCATCAAGGCTATCCCCAAACAAAAAAAAATGGTATCAAACCTCGGAAAATGATTTTGAAATTTGTATTAAAATTAAGCGCGTGACAATGAGTTGCGTGGCGCACCGAATACATTTAAAATCTAATGGCAAGACTTCTTGACTGCGCCATAAATATGTTCACTGATTCAGTCTGCGAAGCAATTGCACATGGCACTTACGAAGAGATTCCTCTGCATCCAAAGACTGAGCTAAACTAAACTATTTTTATTTTACTAGGCAAGGCCCACTGAGCTATAGAGTTCTTGTGCAGAATTGACCTGGCCACAAATGATAGCCCAAACGAAGTGGCTTATCACGTGAAAATTTATAGCAGCCAAATACCCGAAACGCATGTTGATAAATGCAGAGGTAAAAACCGAAGGACCCAGAGAAAAATCCACGCGACTACGGGGAGAGATCCAAATATACAGCAGCAGGCGTCAGGGTCGGAATCGAACCCACGACCTCTTGTATATCAGACGACGTATTTAACATCTCGCCACCGCGGCTCCCTAAATCCATATTGGAGTGTGAGAGGCGCCACTCACTAACGAACCACACCACTCGTTCGCTGAGCCGGGTGAGCACAGAGATTATGGAGGCAGTTTGCCACGGTTACCGTTATGCATAAATATTAACCACCACCATCATCGTGATCATCATCATCATCGCCAACCGTGATCGATCCACTGCTCAGTGCAGGCCGCGTAAAGCCATCACCACCACTCATGGTCGCTCGACACAGCGACCCATCGAGCTGCTTGCACGCATGCTCGAACTCCTCGGTGACGTCCTCACCTCACCGGTCGCGTTCCCTCCTTCGGCTGCCGCTCCTTCGTGAGTCTCGACCGCCGGGCGTCATCGCGCCCAAGCACTCTTGCTTTTATTTTCAGCGATTTTTTGTTTTGCTCACGCTAACCAAATGGAGTTTAAGATGACTTTCTGAACTCATTCAGGAATTTCACTCTACGTTTACATTTTTGAAAGTTACACCGTCACAACTTGCCGCCCCCCGCCCCCCATCCGACGCTGTCTGAATGAGTGGGGGATTGATTGAGGGCGATTGTTGGCATACTCAGCAAACATACACTGAGCTACAGACGTAATTTCCTGCCGTAGCAATACCCTTAAGTTCATCCGACGTAACTTTTTCCCACGTACGCTGTGCTTTGGATTTCCCTTGCATCTTGCTGCGCTGGCACGTCAGGACCCGCTGCTGCTGAACGACGTCACTGTGCACCTCGCTACTTGACGACAGGGGCGGAGTGGTGGCGCAGCGGTTAGCGCAAAAGCACCCGAGCTTAGCGACCGCCGTTCGATTCCCGGACACGCCTCGTGGTGTTTTTATTTTGGCAAGCGATATCTGGACCCAGTCGCCGCACAGTGACGTACGGTGAAACAACGCTCAAGAACGACGCGGCATGTGGACAGGAAGCCTTCATGCCAGTGGTAGATTAACGAAACGTGAACACAATGATCGATATTTCTTCTTTTTTTTGTACTCCTCTGCTCGCTTGTTTGGTGTTATTGCCGGATTGTGTATCTGTCGTCGGCACGGCGTCCACGTCCGTGAGAGCGTTGCCTGCCGGATATTGCAGCGAGGGGACGACACCGATCTCCCCCCCCCCCCCAAGGCGTCGATATGGAGCGGTCACGTGACACACGGCCGATAACCGGGCTGGGCGGCCGGTCCTTTTTCCCCGAGCGCGCACCGTAGAAAGGCAGAACACTTGTACACTATCAGATGTTTTTGAAGAACGAGTGTTTTGCGCCGGGCTCGGCAAATAGGAAATGCGCCGCTCATTCAGTCATTCCTTTATCCCGATAAAGATCTCTCTATCGGGTGAAAAGTGAGATTTCATTCATCCCGCTGTTGTCACTGATCCCCAAGAGCTCAGAAGCCCGGGCCCTTTTCACTGCCTTTTAAAGAGCCTCATTGTGCGTATTCATGGAGGGATTTGTGTCAGAACAGATGAAATCGCCAACCGCAAACAGAAATCAGCCCCTTTTAGGGAAGGCATTTTTTTTATCCCCCTCCCCCACTGTGGGAGGTGGTAGTGGGCGGGGGGGGTGGCGGGGGTGGGGGGGGTTAATTTCCCACCCGTCCACGTATATATATACCTGGGCGCCTTCTTCTGCCACGTCTGACCTTTTCATCCCTGGGGTCGAGCCCTCTGTGACCCGGCGGTCTGACTTTCCGTGTTGTCCCCTTGACAAATAGCGAGGCCCTGCCCGACCGCTTATCTCAGCCGCGGCCAACTGCCAACAATACATCAAACGCTCCCGGAGTGTCACACTTTCTTTCTGCCTTTGTCTTATTTATTTATTTTCACATTTCCTTTTGTTTTCTCTCCTCTCTCGCTCTCTCTCGCTCGCTCGCTCAGGCCTTTTCTCCCCCGTCCCTGGCATCTCTCCGGGAAGAGGCGACGGCGCTGGCGCAAGAACCAAGGCGTCTCTCCGCCCGTTGTGACCGAGGAGCATTGCGAGTGGGGGCATCCGTTACCTTCACCTTCAGAGTGGGGTCATCAACCACCCTCAAAATAATAACGTCTCCCGTTGAAAGACTTCCTTTTGTAACGGGACCGAAAGCAACGCTCTCTCGCGCTTCCTTACAGACACCAACGGCAACGGCAAAGCATCCCGTGTCTGCCCCCCCCCCCCAACGCCACAGGCGCTGCTGCTGCTGCTGCTGAAGGGTTACACAGCACCCAGGGCTCTTTGACCAGATATGTTGTGTTCGGCAGACTGGAGGAGGTTTCACGTGACCCGGTAGCCACACGCAACGGCGGCGAAAGCTGTCCTGGATGTGGTGTGCCGGGTGATTCCCGGGACTGGGATGTTGGGGGATCGCCGCCAACCTCGCCACCACCACCACCACCGCTCCCGGCTAAAGCAGCGTTACGGTCTCTCAATGCCTCGTGACTGCCCCCACCCCCCCCTGGCCGACAATCTGAGATGACGGTGGCAAGTGTCGGTGGCTCCCGACGATCCGTCGCGCCCTGGGGCCGGATCGCCTTCGCCACATTAGGCCCGCGTCCGTTTGCTCGTTTAAGCCGACGATTTCGACGAACGAACGGTAAACTTTCCAAATGCCGCGTCCAATTTGCGTCGTGTCTCTTTCGCTCGCTGTAGGGGGGGCTGTGCAGGTGAACGCAGGCGAGGAAAACCGAACACGGCGGGGTATTGTCCGTCCGTCTGTCCGTTCGCGTCGTTCGTAATTGCTCCTCTTTTCGACGGGGGGAAGCTGTCCGACAACGTGGATTGCTCGTGCGTCGCACCGAGCAGGCGACGGTGAGCCTCGCGCAACGCTCACTGGCAACCTGTCGCGAACGTAACGACAGTGTCTAAAACGCAAACACCACGAGGTTTGCCGTAGCTTGTCCATCATTGTTTTCGGGTGAAGCCGCCGATTAGTTTTTGGCCATAATTTTGACCAAACCCCCCCCCCCCTCCCGCCCAAAAAGAAATCTACGGATCCGAACGAGCGTAACAAGGTACCAGGTAAAGGTGCGGCCCTGCAATTGCTTGCTTACGCCGCTGCTGGCGAAAGGGTTTCTACTCGAGCCAGCTCTTGAAAGCGCCTCTGGAGAGCCTTTTGGCCTACTCTTCCAAGCTCACCAGACGGCTTGGAAGAGGTGGGAAGTACACACACTCCCCACCGCACGTGACCTGGGTGGACAGAGGCGGTGAAGGGAATGGGGGGGGAGGGGGTCGGGGCTTGTGGGGGGCTTGTGGGGGGGTTGTGGTGGGAGGTGGACGCTCCTCGTCTTTTTGTATTTTCGCGTTTCTGCACGAACGGCGAGCAGCGCGAATCGGCGAAGCACCACAACAAAAGGGCGCACCGCCGGGGTGTGGCCCGGCATCATAAATATTCCATTCTGACATGGACGCATCGCTGGGAAAGGTGCCCTTTTTAATATTTACGATGTACATTAATATAAATGAGTTTTAGCCTGTGTGATGTTAAAATTTTAGTGGCATTTACACAGTCCTATTGTCCTAATACCATGGCACGGGTGAGTGGGGTCCAGGCTTTACCAGCACTGTAGCTATTTTCGGGAATCCAATCGTGGGCTGGGAGGCGAGCAAGCACCATGCGTTACCTGTACGCACTCCGCCGTCGCGCGAGGCCACTACGCACACGCGCCGTCGCCTCGCGTTGCGCGATCGCCCGCTCGCCCGCTCGCGCCTCTTGGTAGGTGCCCAGCGGAATCGCCTCGGCCGGGGGGGGGGGGGGTCGGCGACCTGCGGGATGTCACCGAGCTCCCGGCTCACCGCGTCCGGGATTAGCCCTCGCGGTGGCTGAGTCGGTGGCTGCTTCGGTGGTCACGTGCCACCTCCTGCAGTCTGCCTGGAAAATATTGAGCCCGAAATGAAGGCCTGGGTTCGTATGTAAGTGTATGGGTTCTATGTAACTCTATGGTTCTGATATAAGCATATGGGTCCTATGTAAGTATACGGGTGCTATGACCTATGGATCCTAAGTAATGGGTTCTGTGCAAGTCTATGTGTTAGGGTGAGGGTGACGTGAAAAATATTTTCACACCCGGCACACGACATCAAGTATGCATCTCGCTATGGCTGTAGGTAGTCGTCACCTACCACCTCCAGTGGGCCAGCAAGCCAGAGGTCATTCAGTGAAATGTTTTTCTCTGGGGAGGCCCCGTTGGTGAATGGTTTCATTGGTGAGTTGTCAAGTGGAACCAAAGTGCCCTGCACAGCTTCTACATCCCCACTGGAGATGTAGGCGAACGACGGTTTGGGCAGGCCCTCATCCAGCAGTGGATTCAGCGTGGCCGGCGATTATTTGGCCGGATGGCTCGGCGGTAGACCGAGCGGCTCTCGATCAGAATATTGCGAGTTCAAATCCTCGGCGGTGATTGATCAGTGGTCGGCTGCCAAAATAACATTAAGAGCAATTTTTTTCGACTTCAGAAAAAAACCCATCAATATTTCAAGAGCCGCAATGCATGCGAATACGAGATGGTGGTCCTTAATAAAAAAGCGTCACGAAGCGGTCCTTAAAGAGCCGCACGCTGCTCCGAAGCCTCAGGTTGCCGACTCCTGCCCATGGTGAACTGGGCTCCCATGGTAAACTGAAATCCCATGGTAAACTGGACTCCCATGATAAATTGGACTCCCATGGTAAACTGAAATTCGACTGTAAACTGGACTCCCATGGTAAACTGGACTCCCATGGTAAACTGAACTCCCATGGTAAATTTGACTCCCATGGTAAACTGGACTCCCATGGTAAACTGAAATCCCACGGTAAACGGAACTCCCATGGTAAACTGGCCTGCAACCAAAATAACAAGCAGAGCACTTTTTGAATTCGGTAAAAAATACTCAATATTTCAAGAGCCGCAATGCACTTAGTGAATACGAGACGTTGTGGGTCCTTCATAAATAACGGCCACGAAGCAGTCCCTTAAAGACCCGCACGTGGCTCCGGATCCGCAGGTTGCCGAGCCCTGACTCAGCCCATCACCGTTACGAGGATCGATCAAATAGGTTCCGCTCATCGGAGAAGCCCACCGCGGTTTGTCCTACGCAGAGGCTCGCCCCCGCCGTAGCGACGACGAAATTCCGCGCGCGGGCCCAGGGGCGCAAGCGGAGATCGCAGAGCCGCCGTTTGGCGGAGGCACACGACCTCGAGAGCCCACGCAGTGCGTGGCCGGAGCACGCCGAGGTGCTCCGGCCACACAGGAGGAGCGCCCACTCACTTGCATCATTAACTCCAACGGCTGTGGGGGTGGCGAGGGCAGGTGGGGGGGGGTGGGAGGGAACGTCGCTAGCCTCTGACCACGGCGGTGGGGGGGACGAGGAAAGCGCGGGGGTCATCGGGTCATAGCGTCGCACAAGGAACGTGCGGGGTGGCCGTTTCGCGATGGCCTCCTCCGGGGGGGCCGTCGCTAACGGGGCCCGCCGAGGCGACCTCGCAAGCTGTCCGTGGGCCGATCTCAAGCGGGCGGAGGCGGCCGCGTTCAGTTGGCCCCGTTATTAAAGGGATGCATTATACGCGGGGACCACCTCCGAAAGCAGCGGAGGTCACCGCAGCTGACCGGACCCACAATGGGATAAAAAAAAATAAAAAAGGAGGAGAGCATCTGCAGGAGTGGGTGGGCAGAGGCGCCGTACCCGCGAGCGGGACAAGGCGCGCGCTTTGTGCTCACGGTGGAGGAAGGCCCGCGAGCGCACGAGTGGCGGGGAGGAAATCGTCGTCGCAAGCCGGGTTACGCGAACATAACGAGAGGGCCGCTCACTCAAAAAAGGCCGACTTGTCCTTCGCTTGCCCACCCTCTCCACAATTTTTGTGTCAGACCGGTCGTTGTTTCAAGCGAGGGGGATTTTTTTTTTACGAACCCTGTATTTTTCGACAGTAACTTGAACAGAACGCCCCTCTATCTCTGCGGTCGCAAAGTTCAGGTGCATTTACGGCGGGGTCAGATGGTGCGCCCCGTTTGAAACCGAACATAAATGCTGCGGAAGTTTAATTCGAAGATATGCTCTCGGTCGCCGACTCAAAAGGGTGGTTTTGTCGCGAGGTTAGGAGGTGAGCGTGCTGGCGCGCTGTCGTGTACAACGGCCCCTTAGCCATAACCACAACTTAGTCAATCCACTGCTGGATGAAGGCCTCCCTAAGCCGTCGCCATCTGATTTCATTGCTCCATCTCCTCAAGTGGACAAGAGATTCGGACGCGTTCCATTCCTGGGCTGCCACCAAAAACAGGCGATTAATTTAAAAGAATACCTCGTTTTTTTTTGTTACTGTCACCGAGAGGGTTGGGTGATCTTTATTAAAGTTGCGTTATCTGATTGTTAAATGATCAATTACTCAGCTGATTGTTGGTTCCATTGCTCAACCAATCGGATAACAAACGAACGTTTAGAAAATGGCTGTGTCGCTGTACGGGAGGTTACGGGCGGTACTAGATTACGTCATCTGAATCATCAGCCGCCCCACGTTGGCCATGGCCCTTTTGGGGGTTTCCCACCTTTGGGAGGCAGGATCTGGGGGGAGCCACATGTTTTAATTGGTCCGAGTAATCAACCACTCAAAAGTTGTGAAGTCCAAATTTAAGTCGATCAATCACCTTAATAATCTACCCATCGAACCAGCTCTAATCTTTGATGTTTCAGCCAACCGGCCTTCTTCGGGAATATTTATCCCGCTGCTGTACGGCGCGACCACGGGCACTCTGCCGCCGTTGCAAACGGTCGCGGGGCGTTTTGCGATTACACGGCGCGACTGCGAACGGCGGTGACTTACATCGCGGATGACGCGTTGGGGCGATCCGTAACAGCGAGGCATGGGCGCGTTCAATGGCTTGAACTTTCCGTAAACTCTGGACAATGACGCGTCGTCGGTCGGCATCGCCATTTCCCCCCAATGACCTCCCGCGATCGGTTTTCAGCTAAATAAAAAATCAACTCGCAACGCTCCTTGCTTAAGGGGGGGGGGGGGGGGGCACAAAATCCCACTAATCTCAAGGTGTCCAAAGCCAAGAGAGGCTCTCAACCATTCACCCCGATTAATCACAGGGCGCTCTGCACCCTCGGAGAGGGACACTCCGGCTAACGTTTCTCCCCGTGACAGCGCGGCCTAATATGCCGAGCCGGAGGCCTTGGGTGAACAAAGCGTGGCGCCTGGGGGCCCCCGTCGTACCCTTGTTGTGTGCGACGTGGGGGCCGATGTCACGGACGCAACTTCTAATTTACAGAGTTGCAAAGCTGAGCACAACACAAATGGGCTGGGTTCTCACTTTTTCTTTTCTCTACTTCTCTCATTCCCTCCCTCCCTCCCCACCGCCACCGCTCTCCTCCTTTCTCTTCGCCCGTCCCCTTTCTCTAAGCCGTGACCACCAGCTGACCCTTTGGTGGACTGGTCAGACAGAGAGCGGCGGTTCAGGCAGGGGTCACGGGGACCTGGGCCCGCAGAGCTTTTTGGTGCAAATCTCAGCACGTGAGACACTTGTGGCAGGCGCTCAATTATGCGGCGATTACTTGCCTAGGAATGCCGCTGCAGCCACCACCGCCGCCGCTGCTGCTGCTGCCTCGGTGTTTTCAGAGACCCGCCGTAAAGTCAGCTCTCACTTTGTGCCCGTGACCCTAACGTCACCGCTGTAATTGTTGTTATCGTGCACCATTGTGCATCAGGCGCGTTAATAGGTGTTTCCGCTTAGCATCTCCAATTCATCATCGTCGTCGTTGTCATTATTATCACCGCTCTCGTTGGCATGTACTGATGCCCGAATAATCGTTGTCACTGTCATAATTTGGCACCGTCATCATCATTTGTCTTGATTCATTCATTTGTTATTGGTTAAACTTAGAGTCGTTTTGTCAAACCACTGCTGGATTAGGGCCTCCTTGTGTCATATCGGCGATTAGGGTTGTTTCACCACACTTCACTGCACTGGTTACTGCTGAACCGTTTAAAATATTGCTTGCCCGCTGTATGTACAGTGTGTTGAACTTCTTTCGCACCGTATGCTGTCAACCGTGCTAATCGGAAGTGCGGGGGAAAACAACAAACTAAATACAAAAATCACTTCGAAATAAATGAGTTTTCAATATAAATTTAAAAGTGCATAGCTGCAGTGGCTTTCTATTATAAAAAAAAAAGTAAGAGCGTTACAGACGGCCGCAGAAACGTATCTGAAAGCGTGCAATGCAGTGGAATAATGTGGTGGAATAACGTGGCTAATGCCACTGTTTTAATCGTAAGAAAAACCTGGAATTTGTACCATTATTTAATAACTAATTATCATCATCTCAGATGACAAGCCTTCAATCAAACGTAAACACAATATTTTGTGATTACTGCTGCGTTGGCGGTGGTGCACAAACAAACAACAACACCAACCTTAACACATGCGTTCATAACACCGCCCTAACAGGACAAACACACACACGTCCCAACATGCGACGTTTCACAATCAGAATCTTTATTCATCCTGGAGAAATCCGATGAGCTATGAAGCTCTTTTTCCCACCGATGCCCAGTAGCTGCGACAGAGAGACCCGTTTCTCCCCAATGCCCGCGCGGATTGTGGTGGGGATCACACGGCCATACTTCACCACGCTCGCTGGAGTCGGCATTCCTGTCAAACTTGGGTCGTTAGCGGGAGCCTTCGTGGGCCACAGAAGCCCACGGAGCTGTTTTCGTTCGTCTCTTTTGCGCAGTACCGGTCTTAATTCCCCGACATGTCCCCACCCCCCCCCCCTCCTGGCCGGCGTTGCTTTTCGACGTCCGCTTGTCAGCCTATACTTTAGCCTTCTCGAGCAAATGAGGTGACACGCCGCTTTGGTGAGCCCTCCCGCGCGCCCACACACACACACAAAAAAAACACCCCATTATTTTTCGAGGAATTTTTTTCCGACCGGATTACCTGGGGCACCAGCCCCCCCCACCCCTCACAACTAACGGCAACAAGATAATGACAGGGTGTTGACGCTTGACTGTCACGGGTAAACGCGAGCGTGCGGCCCACCATTCCATTGTGAGTGGTTTTATATGTTTTTTTTTAATAGAGAGCTCACAAGCGCGTGTGCCTGACCGCCGCCGCGGTCCCCGTACTTGCAGCGAGAGCAGAAGGGGGGGGGGAGGCGGCAGCGTTGGGGGGAGAGATGAGTTTTAATAAACGGTGAAGTCCGACACGGCCTGTGGAGGAGGCCATCGTCCCAGCGGGAGCATTAACAGAGAGACGGAGGAAGAAAAAAAAACAACCTCGTAATTTTTACTTTGTAACTCCGCCGCTCGCTTATTCGGTGCCGTTGCCGGATTGTGTATCGCTCGCCGGCGCGGCGTCACCCAGGAGGGTTGCGTGCCGGATATTTCAGGGGGTGGACGACACCGATCTCCCCCCCCCCTCCGCTCCCTACCCGGGGCGTCGATACGGACCGGTCGCGCGCGACGGATCGCTCACACGGGGCGGTGGGCCGTTCGTCAACGCCATGCGCAGATCGTGGGGGGAGGGGGGGCTAGGTGGGGTGGGGGGCTTTTGGGCAGCTGTGAACTGAATCAGGAACTGCCCCGGGGGAGGGGGGGCGCGCAGCCAATGAGGGTGCAATGATACACTGCCCGGCCTCACACCCAACCTCTCTTTTACTCTTGATTTGAAGCTTTCGTGACTGCAGGAATCCATACTCTTTGGTTCTTTCGGTAAAGTCACGCAGGCCGTGAATCGGCATCGGTCGTTTATTCCACTCGGAGAATTGGCCTGCGTATCCTCACGCGATCCTCGTTGATTTTGTCGCACGTGTATATAATGTCCCCCCCCCCCGCGTATTTTTGCAAATCGAGAAGTTGCGTCGCGGCTTCGAGCGGTGGGGGTTGCGCGCGTTCGGAGGAGTTGCAGGGGTAGGCGTGCGTTTGGGACATCTCGTCCCAGCAACGCGTGGCGTGAGCCGAAAACGCACCGGAGACAGAATCGATGCGCCGCAGGACCCCCCCCCCCCCCCCCCGGGGGCTGTTGGCAAATGAGCCACGGAGAGAGCGCGATGGAGGTTGTGGGTGCAGAGCTGCACGGGTCACTACAATGCGCTGCATGGAATCATTGGTGCTGCAGAAGGGGCTGACCCTGGAGAGAGTTGGAGAGATGGGAGGAGGAGGGAGTGGGGGGGGAGATAGAGAGAGAGAGGAGAGAGTGAGAGGGGAGAGAGGGAGCTAAGGGATGGGGGAGGGAGGAGGAGGGACTTGTGAGCTCGACTTAACGTCCGTGCCCTTGTCTTCAGCGATGCGGGGGGGTGGGGGGGGGGAGAGAAACTCAGGCGGAGATGAAGATTCCACTTGGTTTGAACATCGAGAGAGAGACGGCCGCGCAGATTTTCCCGGTTGTACTGCTGTGCAGTTTTCCAATGTCTTTTCAGCTCATCCCCCCCCCCCAGCGTTGTTCGGACGTTCCGTTCACACTCCACGCGCTTCTTCCTTCAATTGTTTGGCTTCTTATTCTCCAAATAGGCTCCCGGTGACACGCGAAGCGAAACGTCGGACGTCGCGCCGAAACAACGAGCGGAGGAGGCACCTTCGGAAGCACATGCCTGCCCCAGTTCGAAGGCGTGAACATCTGAGCCTCCTGTCCCACGGTCTGACTCATCCGTCCGCCCCTGTAACAGGGAGGCGCGTGGCACCGCTGCTTGACATCAGTGGCTCGTGAAATCATCCGATTACCTTCGCAAACCCCGCACTGAGCAGCCTGATGAAAGTGCGCTCGAATAACTCCCATGACCGACACGGCGTTGAAAGAAGCCTCATCCAGCAGTGGATTTTAACGAAGGGCTGTTAACAAAAAAAAAGAATATCTTAAGCGCATTCGTAAAATACACTATGGCTGTAAATGTGAGAAAATATGTCATCGGCCACGTTTCAGGCCTTATTTTATTCTGTTTAGCTTCACCTACTGTCTTGGCCGTTCCTCATCTTTATTCTTACAAGGCGTCTTGAGATTTTAGTGGAAGATGCCTTACAAATACGTGTACATTATTATGTTTTAAGGCCACGGTGTGATTATTGACGAACGTGTTGAGTTTTGTGTGCGTGTGTCGTGTTAATTGCGCTGTGCGCCACTGCCAACGCAGCTGTAGCAGCATCACCACATTACAACCTGCCAGTAAAAAAGAAGGCTTGTTTTACAAACGTTGAAAATTGCGTTTGACTTTTGGTTGTTGTTGTTGTATGAGTGACGTTTCTCCTGGGTGTGATCCGTCTGCGTTTTTTGCGCGCAAAGCCTCCGTCGCGCTTTGCCGCGCTTTTCTCGCTTTCGTCTGAAGCCAGGTCTGCCCTGCAAGAGAGACTTGACGTCCCGGTGGGATGTTGCACCTGGCGACAATAATGCTGATTATTTACGAACGAGCGAGCGAGCGAGCGAAACGGATAGCGAAGCGCATTCGTGAACTCGGCAATAAGTGAATTGCAAGTTACGTAACTTCGTGCCGTTGCGTGCCTTCGCGAGTTTGTAATCTATTCAAGGGGATATCCTCTGGCCACCGAGTTTTCGAGTTCCGCGACGTTTGGATATTTTGCTCTGAATTCGCGTGACAACGCCGAGACGACATGTGTGTCGCGTGCAGAGAAAAAAAAACCCACCAGGGTTAGGGATTAGCGGTGTTAAGTGATTGCGTATGGATTTTTTTTGGTGTCTTCAAATTAATGTCAGTGGACTCACTCTCTCTTCTTCTGTTGTTGTCTGCTCGCTGGCGAACGCATCCCTTTAATGATTTTCGTCTCGTGTTCACTCGGCGACATGTGTGGGGGCAAATGAGCCTTTAAAATATTTAGAAACCTCTTATTATCTGGCAATCTGTCAATCAATGTCGAGAGAATATAACACCTTCCGAGGCGTCACTGGACGGACGAGGGTTGCGTTGCAGTCGCCCGCGGTGCCATGGGCGGTGCCGGATTATCCTCAGAGTCAAAAGTAGCTACATATGCTACGGGGTTAACACGTAGGCTTTCGCGACCAATATCCATAATAGAGGTGTTTTGGGTTAGATCGCGTACATATATAAATGTGTCGTTAAAACCCGCCACCACCCGATGAAGCTGGTTGTAATTACTGGCGAAACGTCGTACTCAGTTGGTAAATGTTGTGGCTTGGCTCTCCAACACACCGGTGTAGTGCTGTACTAGTAACGAATTGGCACGTTCTGTTTACGTAATAACCCTTACTAGTTGGCTGTGTCGGGTGGTGGCGGGTTTTAACGACACATTTATATATTTACGCGATATAACCCTAAACACTCTATTATATATGCTACGAGCTCCGCACTTTCAAGGGCCCCGCGCTAAATGCTTTAAATAAATTCCGGTTCACTGATTTTGCACTTGCTCTATTACTATAGTACTATACTGCCTTCACCGTTTATGAACGACTGGATGTTTAAGGTTAGCCATTTGTCGCATTATCTGGCTGTATAGCAAATAAAAAAAATACAATGCCTTTACTATACAAGTATTTTTTTTTATATTTATGTTTTTTTTTATTTAAGGCCCCTTTATAACATATGCCACAGGCCCCGCACTAGCTTAATCCGGCACTGGCCATGGGGCAGCTTCTCCCCCCCCCCAACCTTGTTGATCGCACGAGGGTGGAGCAAGTAGCCCAGCGGTTAGTGCACCGCCAAACGCGTGGCCGGTTTCGTTCACGTTATCGCTTTCATTCGAAAATGGGTTATAGTTCGATGCTGTTCGTGCACACGACGAGGTCTCAGAAGATAGCTTGTGGGGTTGTTGCTGCTCCTCCTCCATCGAATGAGTGCAGACCGCAGTGGGTTTACTCGTTGGTCCACAGTTTCGGTTGCGTGGCCACAATCGCACTCCAGTGGCTCGTGTCTTTAATTGCCCAGTTATGAAAGAGATTTGCTCATTGGCCTTGGCGGCGATGGTCTGATACACCAGTGTGTCTCTACGAAAAAACAATAGATTTAACGATCCGTCGCTGCACTGCCATCAAGTGGCAACCCTGGTGCTCAATTATCTGGAGCACGTGGGTAGTCTGCGGCGGCCTGCCATGTCCAAACAACCTTTTGGCCAGGCTGTAAACCTGCTTAGCCGCCGAGATATGGACGAGCCAAGTAGGTTCTCGTGTTGCCGGGCCCATGTGGTGGTCACGTGCAACACACGAGGACAAATGTAAAGCACAATACACGTCACCCCCCACCCCTTCCAATATGTACACTCGCAAACACAGCCGCATTGTACAGTAAGTAAAAAAAAATAACCCCCTCCCCATAGTGTATCGTTACGATCTCTCTCTCCTCTCTCTCGCAAAAGTGATCATTAAAACAAAAACTACAGATTCGTGTGTGTGTGGGTTAGGGTGGAGAGGGCGGTGGGAGGGTGGGGGGCGTTTGGGTTTTTTTGAGTGGGGCGGGGGGGGGCCAAAGAACTCCGTTGGCATTGTCATGCAAAAGGGCTTCGGCCGGGTCGTATCTCTTTTTAACGCTCTCAGTCTCTTACGGTCTGGGACAGCGATCCGGGGCAGTATTTCTTGCAGTCGGGCTAATGTATGCAGTTTCCTGATGGGCGACAATGGAATGTTTGTGGGAACCATGTCAGTATTCCCAAACGTGCCGCCTCTCTAACCCTCACCCCACCCACACTCCGGGATCCTCCAGAGAGGCCAGCTGTGCAATTTAAAGCCTTCATGGGTATGCTCACGAGCAGACACATATGTTCGCACATGAACGCACCGCTCGTGCACGCGCGCACGCGCACACGCATGCACGCGAGCACGCACAAAGGCAAAGGTTCCCCTCCCCACCGTCCAGCAGCCACGTAGCCTTCGTAGGCTGTCGGGGCAAGTGCTGTTCGCGGACGAGCCACCTATGAAGGTGGGAACACGGTTCGCTCACCTTTGTCTCGGCAGTGCCGACGTTTCCACCGCACCCAATGTAATTAATTTAAGGCTGAGTCGACATAGGGGTGGCCCAGGACCGGTTCAGATATATTCGTCATTGATTTTGGTCATAAGCTGGAGTCGAACTCGGCTCGCCCGGGTTCCAAGCGCAGTGCGGCGCTAACCACTACGCCACCGCTCCCAAGTGTGTGTATGTGTGTCAGGCACACACACACAGGGCACGCATGCACACAGACACGAATACACACACACGCGTGCATGTGCACCTGCGTGCACGCGCTTGCATGAACACGCCTGTGCCAATTCACACGCGTTGACTCGCAAGCCCTTTTTTTTGTTGCAAACCGCAGGCTAGATTGTTTTTTCGAATTGAGCACAGCTGATGATAATGATGATGAGGATGATGATGATGATGGTGACACAGAAACCCCACGCACACGCGTGCACTCTTGGACGCACAAACGACTGCACTTGAGCGCGTGCATTGCAAGGAAAGCAATGCCAAAGGCCCCCCCGTAAAGCCTTCAAATACTTTTTGGGGGCAAGTGCTGTTCGCGAGTAGCAACCTATGCAGTGCACGAGGGGGTGGGTGGCCAGAAGCACGCCCGGACGCCTTTGTCTCACTCGCAACACAACCACAGCTGCACACGGAAGGGGACGAGCAAAACAACGGCCGACTGCAACTGCCCCGCGCGCACACACACACACAGAGCGGGTGTGGGTAAAGCCATCCTAACTCGCCTATCCCCTGATGGTGGGAGCCAAAACTATTGTCTTTTGTGGAGGCACTTTGTTCCCGGCAGCCTCACGGCTCAAATCCTCGCCCCCGATTCCCACCACCCGCGCTTCCCTCGCTCCTCCCGTGCCTTGTTGTGTTTGTCTATCGCCACTAGAGCCACCTCTCGAAGCCGTCGCAATGCTCCGTTCTATTTTCAGATGTTCTTCCAACAATCGCATTGGCCTAAAAGGCTCTGGCGAGTGGAGCTTACGGGCGCTCCGCTGTCAATCGCCGGTTGGCACGTGAGCGCAACTGATTGGCCACTGTTATTTGTTTTTATCGTGAGCGGTGATCGAACCCGGGTCGCCGGCTAACATCAGAAACGCAGTGCGCTAACCACTGCGCCACCGCTCCCCGTACACAATAACAACCAACTTGCACACGTGAGCGCACACACGTACGCACGTACAAAGTCAGACAAATGTCCCTCCCGTATAGCCTGAACAGACTGTTAGAGAAATTGCTGTAAGCGAGCACCTATGAAGGCCGTCACGGTACACGAGGGGGTGGGTGGCCAGCACCGTCTTTGTC
>CM025614.2:2169018-2186925 GCA_014621495.2 Entosphenus tridentatus
CCCCCCCCTTCCCCGTGGGGCTGAAAACCGAGGCGCATTATAGGTTTGGCCATGGGCAGGTTGTGCTTGGAAGTTCATCACGCCCACCGCCATGCCCCATCCATCAGGAGGGTTGCCACGAGAACGGATCTCTCACTTTACCCGGCGCTCCCTCGCCAGCCCAACGCGCACTTCCATCGCTCCGGCGATTCATCACCATCTTCCCGACCCGTGTTTGTGGTTGTTTTTTTTCTTCAACTTCGAGACGTATTGTGCACAAATCCGTCTTAATTTGGGTTCCTGGGGGGCGGGGTGTGGTGGGTACGGGGAGCACGGGTGGAGGGGGGTGGGTGGGCATGACGGAGGGAGAGGCGGACGATAACCAGACCTCCGCTCCGAGCGACACTTTTGGTGTAGCAGCAGCTCGTTGAAAAGTTTACGCAGCGGCAGGCGGGCCGAGTTCAAGTGGCCTAGCGGGACGCGTAGAGACTGCGAGCGGCGTGTCGACACGCTCCGGGGTTAGAGGGGGGGCGGTCTCCGTCGGTGAACAACGACACGAGGGGGCCGCATTGGGTTGAGACGCCGACCCCCTTGCACCGTCGGGTGTCACCTCGTTGCGACCCGCCCGCCCGCTCTCCCTCTCGGGCGACTTCAACTTCGGCGGCGAGCCCAGCCTCCGCCCGACGATCGGGTAGCGTGCAGGCGGTGCAGCCGCGTCGATGAGTCTCGGGGCTGGAGGGGCCCTACCGCTGGTGGGGGCGGTGGGGGCGGGGTGCAATTGAAGAGGGGGCCCCCCATTTCATTCCTCGGCAACCTCGCTACTCGACGGGCACCACGCGGTGGGTACGGACAGAGCGTTGGGCAACGACTCAGCGCCACCGGCGGCGCGAGGATCATCGGCGAGAGGGGCACGCGTCGCCTCGGACACGGCGGGGCACGGCAACGATTGGGAAACGAGAGAGGGAGCTGCCCCAGCGCGGCGCGAGACGCTTCGGACGCTCCCAAGGGGGTCGGCTGCGCGACGGAGGTCAACAGAGGAACGGCACAATCGAGGCGGACAAGGGCGGGCCGCAGGTCCGGAGTGGCTTTTGTGAAGCTGAACTGCGCGTCGCCAAAAACGAGGACGCGGTGTTTATGTTGTCCTATCGCCTGCGCGTGACGCGTGCCGGGTCAGACGCAAAGAGGCGGCCGGACGAAACTTGCGCAGAGAAGCGCTGGGGGAGGCGTTGCGCTCGAAACGATAGTGATGGATGGTGAAGATGAAGGCGTGGATCAGATCACGTGGGCAGGTTAGAGACGTCGTTATCGACTGTTAAAATAAAGGTAGCTTGGCCTGGGCAGGATGCGTCGCTTAGAAGCGATGATGACCGGCCGGGGTCGAGCGCTGCGAAGGAATGGCAGACAAAGGAGGGGGCACACGCGAGAGGACGTCCACCGCGGAGAGGCAGCGATGGGATCAGCCGGTGTGCGCTGGCCCGGAGATCTTCATCCAGCACTGGATCGAGCATGGCTGATGGTGGTGGTGGTGGTGGTCGCGGTGATTAAATCTGTCGTGGCTTCATTGCCAAACTTGCCAAACTACTTTGTTATCATTGTGTATCATATCTTATCCCCACTGACGGCTCAAGCAATGAACGTATTCACTTGTCCATCAAACTCTCAGCGACACTATATTCTGCGCACTGAATTCATGCTCCAAGGAGCATCAGCGCGGTGCTCATCTCCCATTCACAGCCTTGAGCCAGTGGGGGAAATTCCACATTCCTATGGCAGGGGTGACCCTCGTTGCTGACCTCCCGCAAAGAAAGTGTTGTTTATTCCATCAACCCCGGAAGGATGGTGGGGCAGAGTCAACTCTCTGTCCCGGCATCTAAACTCTTTAACCCTCTTCTGATCGCTCGTCAACGCCTCAACAAAACCTCTGGTGGGGTTACCGGGGGAGGGGGGGTGCGGGTGGGCCCCCCCGGGTGGGCCCCCCCCCCCCCCTTTCTAATAGTGACCATTTACCCACCAGGCGCGCGGCATGTGTCACGGGATTCTCAGAGGAGCCGGCGCTGTGTCTGCCCCCCCGAGAGGCGGGAACAATGACGGACGTTGCTGCCGCCGCTGAGTTTGTTGAAGGGACGCTGCTCCGTGCCTACATCCTGGGATTGTGGCTCTCTCTCTCTCTCGCTTTAGTTGTTGTTGTTCTCCTGCAGAAGCCTCCGACAAAGGCGATCTTGGCCGTGGCAATGTTATCCCGCCCTTATCTAGTCTTCTCTTGCTCGCCGGGCGGGGGGGGGGGTGTAGGGGGGGGCGCGGTGGATGGGGGGGGTGAAACATGTTGTACCCCCGTCAGAGCGGTTGGATGCTGGGATGACGTCTTCAGAGACGTGGCACCCCCCGGTGTCCCGTGTTGCTGTTTAGAGAGAGAAGGCCGCTGAATGCCCCTCACCCCCTCACCCCCTCCCTCCCTCACCAGTCCAGCTCGGTCCATCTACTACCGCACGAGTCCCTTCCTCGTCACCGCCAGCCAACAAGATCCCAGCTGATTCCATGACACCTGTGGACAGCTGATGGAAGTTTGTTTTTTAGAGTGAGAGAATGGGTGTCACGCTGGTCGAGACTGGTTGAGTGCGTCTGTGTGGTGAGTGAGTGAGTGTCTGGTGGGTGAGTGAGTGTCTGTCTGGTGGGTGAGTGTGTCTGTCTGGTGGGTGAGTGTGTCTGTCTGGTGATTGAGTGTGTCTGTCAGCTGGGTGAGTGAGTGTCTGGTGGGTGAGTGTGTGTATCTGTCTGCTGGGTGAGTGTGTCTGTCTGCTGGGTGACTGTGTCTGTCTGGTGAGTGAGTGTCTGGTGGGTGAGTGTGTCTGTCTGCTGGGTGAGTGTGTCTGTCTGCAGGGTGAGTGAGTATCTGGTGGGTGAGTGTGTCTGTCTGGTGAGTGAGTGTATCTGTCTGCTGGGTGAGTGTGTGTTCGTAAATGCATTGTTTATCTTTTTAACTTCCTGCCCACCGTCCGTGTTGTTGTTTTTTCATGAAATTTTGAAAACAAGGCAAGTGAAGCGACCGGTTACTGTGCAAGAAGATGTGCAAGCTCTTAGGTTTTTTCAGTAAAGTCACGTAGGTAAAAATAAAAATAAATAATAATAAAATATATAACACAACAAACATTATTATTTATTTCTATTATTATTCTATTATTATTTTTTATTAATTTAATTTGTTATTTTTACCTACGTGACTTTACCGAAAAAAACCTAAGAGTATGAATCCTTGCAGTCGCGAAAGCTTCAAATCTAGAAATATGTGCAAGCGCCCAAACTGCGTGGCTCTCTCCGACAAGACCCTGGGAGGACAGAAACTTAGCCCAAAGTTCGCTCCGCTTATAGCGTTATCGTGACTGCGATATTGGCCTGGAAGACCGCTAGGCCGATGCGCGAGCACTACGTGTGTGCGTGCGTGTGTGGGGCAGGCACGCGCACACACACACACTGCGGGCATGTTTGTAGGAATCCTGCAGGAGGTTGACAGAGTGGCTGTGAAATGGTGCGAGTGGCCTGGCTGCCTGTTGCACCGCCTGGACCCCAAAATCAATACCGATCGGCGGCAGTGGTGTTTTACAGATCAGACATTTTTCAGAGTATCGTTATGTCTGACAGCGGCGGATTTTTTTTCCCTTTCGTTTTTTTTTTATAAACGTACAACGCTATCGTTTTGAGAGTGGCGGTATTTCTTCGAGAGAGATTGTATTTTTTCGAGAGGCACGGTGTTTGTGATTGTGACGGGTGTTTTTAAAGGCCATGCCATTCTTGAGAAGCCACGTGATTATTTTTTAACGTGGCAGTATTTCATTTTTTTTCAGAGCGCCTCTGTTTTTGTTCATCCCCCCCCCTCCCCCAAGCAGCGCCAGCACGGGTCTCTGTCTGGCGCTGCGATGATGCTCACGGGAGAACGGAGATGATGATCCAGGGGGGCGGGCGGGGGGGGCACGGGATGCCGGGCCCTTGACAGGACGCGCCCGTACCGCAACGCGCCACATTTCCTGTGTCCCCGCGCTCCCTATCCTCGCCAAGACGCCGGGGGCAGGAAGCCCCCCCTGCCCCCCCCTCCCCTGTGCGTAAGAAGGGTCAAGTATGGGGATACACCCATACCAACTCTGTCCTACCCCCACCGCAACTCCGTACCGCACCCGCAGCTCTGACTCCGTGCGATTTATAAGAGAGCCCATGGGATACCGCGCGGAAATTCGACACAGCCCCGGCGTCAGGTGACCGTGACATCGGCATTGCATTGTCCCAGCGATTAGGCAATTAATAGCAGATGCCACCCAGACTCAAACGTCACAATGCGTTGACGTGTTGTGTTTGCTGGCACCGTTTGAAAAAAGAAAAAGAGTTGATTACAAAGAATGCTATTGTTCTCTAAAGTATTATGCTCGCCGCTGAAGCAAGTGACATGACAGGTCATTACAAATAACTCGAATGGCATTAGAGTTATTTCATCAAACAGCCCTCATTACAGGCGGCACGTATTATTATTATTGAGCTTAATCTGTTAAAATTCCCCGTTCGTTTTTTTTCACGTCGTCATCAAATCTTAACCCGCTTGCGGGTTCACGCGCCGGCCACTATCTGCTGCCGCCCTAAGAAGAAAAAGGAGGAGGAGGAGGAAAAAAATCTCGTAATTTGCGGTCAGAAAAAAAAATCCGCATTAAATTGTCACCGTGTTGCTGGCTCACAGAAATCCCGTTGAACTTTTTTTTCTCAGAAGTGCTCCAGGCACCGGCGCGTGAGTAATTCGCGGGCGGCGAGGGCGACGTACGGCAGCTCATAGGCATGACCGGGCCCTCCCCCCCCTCCCCCCGCGAGCCCCCCACGCTACCGCCGCGTTTGTCTCACTGCCGTCAGGCGTAAAGCCTGTCCGGGGGACACGACGATCCCACCGACACCGATCGGCGCTGCTCAGGTCAGCTCGGTGGGCGATAGAGGTGGCGTCAGCAGCCGTGGTTGTTACTGTGCGTTACGTTGAATTTCTTTCGCACCATACGTAGCCGACGGCGCTAATCGTTGTTGCGGGAGGGTGTGGGGGGGGGACAACAGACCAACCCGTGTCCTCCTCCCCCAGCTCTCCCCTCCCCCCACCACCGCCCCAGGTTACTAAAAGCCGCAGTTACACACGCCACGAGTCAGCGGTGGCGTTAGCAAGAAGCCGTTCGTCGCACGCTGTGCGCCTGCAACGCGGTGATGACGTTCCCCACGCAAATGTGTCTCCTGCACAGTTGCCATGCTACAGCCTACGCACACCCCCACCACCACCCCTCGTTCCCCTCTACTTGCAAAAAGTTATAAATTCCTCGTACAATATTTAAAAGCCAGCGGCTGTTTGACCAATCGCACTCGATGCCCTGCCGAGGTCGTGGGTTCGATCCCGACGATGGTCGCGTGGATTTTTCTTCGGGTCCTCCGTTATTAACCCTCCACGTTTAGAGTGTGCGGCTTGCTCTACAAGTCCACATTGATAGGCCACTTCGTTGAACTGTCGTTTGCGATGGCGGGGCTTTACCTTGGCAAAATAAAAAAAGTTAAAACAAAAAGAGAACGTGACGACGACACACGATGAAGCCGTCTGCAAAAAAAAGCCGGAGGGCGCTGCACGCGCGTGACGTTCAACTTCTTTCGCGCCGCACGTAGCCAGCCACGCTCATCAGAGGTGCCGGAGCTGGGCCACAACGCAAGGGACGAGCACAGTTCGGTGACGGGGCCATCGCGGCCTGGACAGGAGCCCCGCGAGCCGGAGAGAAACGCACGGCAGACCACGGCCACATCCTCGAAGCGTCAACTCGTCCCGATTTCAGCGGTTTAACATTGGCCGTGTCGAGAACTCCCGCTCCGTATGTGACGTTGAACTTCTTTCGCACCGTACGTAGCCGACCGCGCTAATCGGAGGTGCCCCCCACCTCCCGTGCACCCCCCCCCCCCCCCAATCGTCAAGCGTTTGCATCCCCCTCCCCCCCCCCCCTTTAAGCGAGGTCACGAATGATGGCAGTGGCTCCTAGCTACGCCGCTGTTGCCCACACGTGCGTGTTTTGGCGTTGGGGGGGGGGTAGGGAGGCGGTCGGCGGGGGGGGGCTCTGTCTCCAAATCGGGTATCCCACTCGCCTCCTCTCTGCCAGGCCGAGTTGGCCTGGCAGGCACGGACACTGCGGTCATTGTCGCGGTCAGGACGCATCTCACACCCCGTGGGCACAAAGCGTCGTCTGTACGGCAATGACGATGATGCAATTAACGCAGCGTTGCGTTGGAAAGTAATAAATACATGGCGGAGTTTTGCAGGGAAATCAATTAATAAACAACTGCGCCTTTTTACGCTCGACAAACCATCGCAAGAAAATGACAGTGACAGCGGGCGGATAAACACGTGGTCCGCACATAAACGATAGTCCGACGTTTCGCCCCCACGTGCCGCGAGCTTCTTCGGGTCCTGGATGGAACGTGCGTGTGTGTTTACGCGGTGTGTTCGCACTGCGCTGCATACCCGGCGAGTTCAATTTAGTGGCGAACATTTGAACAGGTCGTGTGCCTCTCCTAAGGTGGACTCAGCCTTTAATGCGTACCTAGTACGGTGTGCGTGTAAACATCGGCGCTGAGAAGACAAATGCGGCCGGGCGTAGTGATGTTAGCCACCCACCCAACTCCTCGTGTGCCGTCCTGGTTTTCATAGCTGCTCGTTAACAGCACTTGCCCCAAAAGTGCGTTAGAGGCTACACGGGGGATCTCTGTTTGTTTTGTTTGTGTGTATCCGTGTACGTGTGGGTGTGTGTGTACGTGTGCCCAGGCACACACACAACATGCACTGAACACGTTCATGTGTCAAAAATGCTGCCTTTGATTCCGCATTGAAGCTATGTATTAAAAGCCCTTTGCTCTGCTGCTACAATTAGTGCGGATTAATTGTGGATTTTTTTTTATCCTCAATTGAGCTTTGAAGGGTATGCGGCACATCTACGTTTTATTGTCTCCTTTGTCTCCCTGCTGCTTGAAGTGTATAATGGCTCGGTGTTTTCTTATTGTATTGTGCGCTGAATGTAAACCAATTGAAGTTCTTTTCATTTGTGTAAAAAAAAAACACACACACACATGTGCGGGTGGCGGGGAGGAGGGCGGTGGAATGTTGCTTGACACTCCGAATGAAAGATTTCCACTTGAATTCCTGGCCTGAATGACCGTGGTCGCATCAAACTATTGTCAAACTTTGGCACAGGCAGAGCCAAGCACACACAAACACACACACTCGCCGCATGGCCTCCTCCTCCTCCTTCACACCCAGTAGATCGATGGATGGGCTGGTCAAGACCGGCAGCTGAAAGCTGACAGAGACCCGTAGATTAGCGAGATGTTAACACCCTCGCCTGGTATACAAGGAGGTCGTGGGTTCGATCCCGACCCTGGCGCCTGCTGTATGTTTGGAGTTTGCGTGTCTCTCTTCCCGTGGTCGCGTGGATTTTTGTCCGGTTCCTCCGGGTTTTCCCTCCACATTTAGAATCAACATCAACGCGTCTCGAGTACTTGGCTGCTTTACATTTCCACGTGGGAAGCCACTTGGTTGAACTATCATGTGTGGCCAGGTCGCTTCTGAAAAAGAGCTAGATAACTCAGTGGGCCTTACCTTGTCAATAAAAAATATCATCTTGCTTTGAAGCTGTTGTGACTACAGGGTTCTGTTGAAGTTACGCTACAGTGTTTTCTTGCTGTGGTTGTCCCACCTGATGATGATTGCTTGTGTTGCGATCGAAACGTCGTGATCTATTGATTTCCTACCTACGTGACTTTACCGAAAGAACCAAAGGATAAAACAATAGTTTTTTAGTTTTAATTTCACTGCTACGGGAGTTTTGCATTTGCACTGCTGCTGTGTTAGCGCTTCGATGAGCGCTCGGGGTCACACCGAGCGATATTCTACCGACAAGGTCCACGTGGATTCCTGAGCAGCGGCGTGAGCAGGAGACATCACGTGTCTGCCGCAGTAGGTTGACGTGATATCTCGAGGTCGGATACCGTAGAGGAGCGGTGGGGTGCGGTGAGGCAGAAGGGGTCACTCTCTTTCACCGTGCCACTGCGTCAGCGCTTCCACGGTCGACGTCGTGCAGAATTCCTCACTGCTCGGCAGCTGAAGGTGATGCTGTCATGATAGCCACGTGGGAGCCCTACTCTTTGGTTCGTTCGGTAAAGTCACGTAGGTAGAAATACAATAGAATAAAACAAATCACGACGTTTCGATAGCAACACAAAGAGGTTATAACCTCCTCGCCACGGCAGCTCTCTCCACCTGATGAGGATTGCTTGTGTTGCGATCGAAACGTCGTGATTTGTTTTATTGTATTTTATTTCTACCTACGTGACTTTACCGAAATAACCAAAGAGCATGAATTCCTGCAGTCACGAAAGCTTCAAATCAAGGTGGGAGCCCATTGCACCGACACATCTCTTTATCAGGGGAGACCTGGACATCTGCGACTGCCTGGACATCGGTGAAAAAGAGCTTCATAGTTCTCGAGGATTTATCCCGGATTAATAGAGATTTTGTTAAAATAGCGAATAAGGCACACAGGTCAAAAACATCTACGTGAAATATCTGCACTGTCAAGGCAAGCCCGGTGATGTAGGGGTCATGGCACTGAGCCAGCTCTGCCAAGATCCTGGGTTTGATTCTGGGGTTTCAGCCGCCAAACCGCGGTCATTAAACGGGATTTAATAACCGCGCATTGAGGCTCATAGAATGACAATGCCTGGGTTGTGATGAAACCCGCTTCTCAAGAAGAGTAGCGAGTTGGTGGTCTCAGCCCGATCACCAATGCATTAAAAAACCTACACCATGGAATAGAAATGTCTTTATTTAATCTGGCGATATTCCAGCTCTTGAGACAAGAGATATTTCAGTTTGATTGACACGCGACAAACACGTTGAGCGGGGGGCGCATAAGAGGAGCCGAGACGTTCTGCGGACGTCAAGTTGCGAGGTTTTGCACGTCAAGCGGAGGAGGGAGGTCTGTGAAGTCGTGTTCCTCGGTGCCGTTTTGTGCCACGGGGTGATGTCGCACTGCCCGTTGCAGAGTTCCCACTCGGCGTGTCTCAGTCTCGTGACAACGACGCAGAGGATAATTGGTCGGGTGGTGGTGGGTGGGGAGATGGGGAGTGGGAGCAAAATAAAATAGTGTCAGATCGTCAACTTAACGGTGGAAAATATGTCAACCCACACGTGGAACACACAATGCAACGCGCTACAGGTCAAGGGTACGGCGGCAATTGGCTTCAAACATTCGCGCTCACATTGAGCCCAGCTGATCGTCGACTCAAACAACAACAACAACAACAAATCGATCGCGAGAGATAATATATCCGTTAAGCGTAAAGAAAACGAACCAACAAAAGAGAGACGGGGAGAGAGAGAGAGAGAGCGCCACGTTGTTCCGGATCCGTGAAGCGTCGTTGAGACGGAGATCCTCGCTGTCAGTTTCACGCAGAAGGAGGCAGATCACCAACCTCGTCGTCTCTGCTCCCCTCTCCTCCTCTCACCTCCTCCCTCCGACGCCGCGCAATTTGCCAGCCAAGCCGCACGGGGACTGTCGGTTCATTGAGTCCCCAGTGGGGGGTGGGAGGAGGAGGGGGGGTGCAGGGATCAGGGTGGGGGGAGACGTGGGCATCTCGAGGCCCGGCCGGAGCGCGGGGGGGTGGGCGGTGTGGTGGTTAGGTGACGGCTGATGGCATTGGGAAGGGGTTGGGGCGGCTGGGAGAAGGGAGGACGATGATGAGGAGGAGGAGCGGAGGGGTTTGTAAGCCGGTGGGGTTGGGTTGGTCGAGAGGGCGGGGGGTGGGACAGGGTGGCTGGCTGCCCAGAGAAAGCGTGCAGGGCTGGGGAAGTCGGTGGGTCGGCGGGGGTGGTGGTGGTGGTGAGAGTTGTGAGCGAGCTGTGAAAACGCAGGCGGCAGGAGGGAAACAACTCTGTTGTTGGACGCGCGCCAATCCACCGGCACCGTCATGGCTGCTGCGGCTGCTGCTCAAAAAAAAATTCCCCCCATCGTGTTCCAAGCAACTTGGCAATTCACGCTCAATGGACGCGTTACAGGCGGCGGAGGAGGAGTTTTCTGGCTGTGGCTCCCAGCCAGCGGTCGTCAAGGACGGTTACAATTTATTACGGCGGTCTTCGTTTCTCCGGTTCATTATTTCAGCACCAGGACCGGTTTTTTTTTTGCCGGTTTTGTGTTGTAGGTTTTTTTTTAGTTGGTGGAGTGGAGTGGGTTGGGGGTTGGGGGTGGTGGGGTGGAGTTGGGTGGTGGCGGTGGTGGTGGGGGGAGAGGTTGCCTCAAGTGATGCCAGGTCGAGCGAGAACCATATTTAATAACTCGGGCAACACAGCGAGAGCAAGCAGTTGTTTTTATTTATATTTTTTTTACTAACGACCGCTCTGCTCGGAGAAATAATTAATATTAATCACGACGTCGGGACGCCCGCCCGCGCGGTGTGAGTGTGTGTGTGAGTCCTCAGCGAGGTCATTTGCATGAAAAACAATGATTTGTATGGGGAGCGGTAGGTGTAGTGGTTAGCCCGCTACGCTACGAACCCGGCAACACGAGTTCGATCCCCGCTCACGGCCACTAACGCCAGTGACGATTATTTGAACCGCTCCTGGGCCTCCCCTAGGTCGACTCAGCCTCACATGAGTCCCTGGTACGGTGTGTAAAAACATTGCCACTGGGGAGACAAAGGCGGTCGGGCGTGGTGCTGGCCACCCACCCCCTCGTGTACCGTGCCGGTCTTCATCGGTGCTCGCTAACAGCGCTTGCCCCAACAGTCTGTTAAGGCTACACGGGAGATCTTTGTGAGTGCGTGAGTGTGCGTGCGTGCGTGCGTGTGAGTCCTGAGCGAGGCGATTTGCATGAAATTCCGATCCATCAACCGCTCCGGCTCGCAGAATGCCCCTCGCGCGCGCTCTCTCCGTGCTGAGGACGACGCGGCGACCGCGTCCTCGGGGTGTCCCAGCCACGAGCAGCGAATGGGTTCCCGCGGGGTAACTGCGGATATCGCAAAGACAAAGATCATCCCCGGCATCGCCTGCGACACACTGTTGGGGCGACTGCTGTTGGCGAGCGCCTAGGAAGGCCGGCACGGCACACGAAGTGGTGGGTGGCCAGCACCACGCCGTGCCGCCTTTGTCTCCCCAGTGGCGATGTTTATACACTGCACCGGGTACTCATTTTAAGCTGAGTCTACTTAGGGGAGGCCCAGGACCGGTTCAGATAATCGTCACTGGTGTTGGTCGTGAGCGGGGATCGATTTTGGGTCGCCGGGTTTGTAGCACAGCGCGCTAACCACTGCGCCACCGCTCCTCACACAGATCACTGACGTGAGAAGTTCGTCTGCACGATCATCTCGTCGCACCGACGCCACTTATGGCCACTGGCTCGGCACCCAGCCGACTGTCCGTGTACTGCTGCTGCTAAGCTCTGGTTGTGGTGGTGGTTGTGGTGGTTGTGGTGGTGGTGGTGGCTACGCTGCTGCCTTATAATCCTCTATCACTGTGGAGGCAGCAGCCAGGGTTGGTGGCTCACTGCAGCACGGATGGGCTGTGAAACTCCCTTCCCGTGGGCTATCGAGGAGACAACCCTGCCCTGGCTCGCAAGGAGACGGCGGCACAGCACGTGGACTCATCTCCATTTGATTCCATCTGTGCAGCGATAGAGTGATGGCTAAGACAATGTTAAGATAGGCAGATGGAGTCAAACAGTCAACCCACATTCAGCGCATACTGAGCAAACGTTTCACAGATACGTTTTGAGAGGCGCTCTTGCAGTTAGGTCTTGGTTGGAGATTCATTGGAAGATTACTCCACAACAGGTATTCTCAAGGGGAATTATAAGAACCGATTTTACCGAATAATGCCTAAAAAATAAACAAAAAAACATTTTTAATTTTTGGGGGAGCACAGATCTAAGATCAAAAGTGAGGCGTCATCGTGACCAAGGCTGTTGATGCCACCACCGCCAATTCCGCCACCACCACCAACTCCACCACGACCACCACCACTGCCCTCCTTGTTACGAACGCTCTCCGCCCTGCGCGTGATGCAGCAGTGGCTGCTCCTGCTGCACAGAAGACACGAGACCTCGACGTTCTGCGCTAACAGTCTCCCAACCATCTGCTCTTAGGGTCTCCTCTTCCCCGTTGGTTCGCGGGACTCTTCGTGGAGACGATTGTGTGGATGACCGCGACGAAATTTCGTGAGCAGCAAATCTTCTCTGACTTCGATACAGAGGGGTGCCGATTGGCGTGGGGTGGGGTTGGGGAGGGGGGAGCGGTCGTGCGGTGAAGCCGCGAGTGGATGTCGGCTGCACACGCGGTGGATGCGGCCCGAGGTCCAGGTGGGCCAGAGCCACCGGCGTGACCTCTGGCCGTGTACGCAGCGAGGAGTCCCGGGTGAGATCTGCGATCACGACAGCGACGCGCGCGCGCGCGCGGGCGGGCGCCCGTTGCGTTCACGGTCATTGCGCGCCGCGAGATGCTCGAGGCGGCTATTCCCTGCGAAGAGGCAGCAAACCATTGGCAACGCAAGGGTGAGCCCTGTAGCTGGAGAATACGCACACGTTGGCCTGCACGCATGATCGCCTGTACACCCCATGGCCTGTACACCCGACGGCCTGTATGCGTGGTCAATGTGTACGCCTGTGGTCAACTCGTCCGCTCGCTCACTAGCACGTCGGGCAGCTCGTGAGCGGTAAGACTTCGAACCCGTCCACTCGTGGACCTGGTGGCTTCTTGCGAGGCGCGCTTCGTGCGAATCGACGCGCGCGCTGTCTGGCAACCGCAGCCAGGCAGAGCGCGACGCATCGCGTGCGAGGATCTGAGGACGCTCATTTGAGAAATGAACTCGCAACGATTGAGTTTGGCCCGGCGATCGACTTCGGCGTGACCTTGACACCGCGGCGGTGCCATCACTCACACGCCCCGTGCCTTTTAACGGCTCGCAATGTCCCCTGCAGCTCTCTACCGGAACCAAACGCTCCGGGCGCCGGTTGAAACAATGGGGGCGAGTTTGTAAATCCCGCAGCGCGCTGCCTCTGCCCACCCAGCAGCGTCGTATGCATCGGTGAGTTCGCGCGCGATGGGATAAATGATGCTGTGAGTTCTCCCGCTTCTTCCAAGACCTTCTGGGCCAGCGTGGAAGAAGTAGGCCGAACATGGCCTCGAGAGAGGGGCTCTCCCGGCCGCTCTCTCTCTCTCTCTCCCCAGCGTACCACACACACGTTGGTGATGTGCACGTCTTCTTCGAACGCTGGGGAGCCGGAAAGGCCCCTCTCTGCACCAGCGTGGACGGCGCCCTCGTGTTCACCTTCTGAAGCGCTCGCTCGTCGCCGTGGCGTGCGCGATGACCACCACCACCACCACCACCACGTGACTTTTCTTTCGTGTTGTGCGTGGTGCATTTAGCGCCACAGCGCGTGGATTTGTAACGATTTGTAAAGTTTGTTTTCTTTTGTTTGCTGGTGACTTTGTGCATTTAATATTGAAATCGCCTCCAGTGCTTTTGCTGCTGGCGGCAATAAAAGTTGTTTAAAAGTCAAAAGTCTCTCTCTCCAGCGGTAGCTCCTTCCGCCCGCAGTGGAGTGAGCAAATTCAATGGAGGGTGGCGCCTTCACCTGACCACGATTCCTTGCGCCAGAATGCCAATAGAGTAGCTTCCTTCACCTATAACCAGCGAACGTGATGGGAAGTTGTGTGTGGGGGAGGGGGGGAGAATACCCTCAATGTTCTGGTGCTCAGAAAAAACTTTACTTATATAACCCGGAGAAGTTTGAAAACTCATTGCTTTATTGAAAACTCACTTTTACATTGAAAACGAATTTCTTTAAAACTGCTTTTATGTGTTTAGTTTGTTCTCCTTACCCCCCCCCCCCCAGCCCGTGCCACCGCCGATTAACATGGTTGGCTACGTACGGGGCGAAAGAAGTTCAACACACATTCATACGCACATTAAGCCTCCAAAGTGTATTCGTGAGCAGCGAAGGCCTTTCGCCACAAGCGACAGGAGACCTCTTTCTTTATCCCAGAATCCTTTTTGGCAGCAGTCGATGGTGGACGGCTCGCAAGAAACTTAAATAGAATCAATTTGTATTTAATTTACCAGGTAAGGCCCACTGAGCTGGATAGCGATGTTGTTCGGAAGCGACTTGACTCATCACAAATTATATAACTCAACAAAGTGGCTCGTCTTGTGGACATTTATAGCGGCCAAATACTCTATTAACGCGTGGTGGTGATTATAAATATGGAGCGGAAAACCGGAGGACCCGGAGAAAACTTCACGCGACCACGGGGAGAAAGAGAGTGACACAAACTCTGAATATACAGCACGCGTCAGGGTCGGGATCGAACCCATTAACCTACTGCATACCAGGCGAGGTAGTTAACATCTCGCCACCGTGATGATGATGAGAGAGAGAGACACCTCAAACTCCAAATATACAGCAGCAGGCATCAGGGTCGGGATCGGACCCACGAACCTCCTGCATACCAGGCGAGGTAGTTAACATCTCATAGCCACCGTGATGGTGATGATGATGATGAGACAGAGAGACACCTCAAACTCCAAATATACAGCAGCAGGCATCAGGGTCGGGATCGGACCCACGAACCTCCTGCATACCAGGCGAGGTAGTTAACATCTCATAGCCACCGTGCACGGAGTGGAGGAGACAATTTCGTCCGCTCGCTGAATTCGCACGCCCACCATCGGAGCGCTCCCAAGCCAAAATTGAATTTCGCAGCTCGGGAAAAGTTTAACCGAATTAGCGAACAAAAAGGGCTCCGCGGAATGTGTCGCGTTTTTTTTTTTGTCACCCACCCACCCACCCCGCGTCATTTATCACCGCGGACGGTTCGTCACAGACTCGTTGGCATTTGTTTTTTGTCTGTTCACGCTCGCTGGAGTTGCTGTTAATGAGTTGGCGCGTTCATGCCTCAATGATTACAATAACAAAATAACAATAGCATTAATAAAAACAACAATTATCCGTGCTCTCCGACTGCGTGTGAGTTCAGCTCGCCGCTACGTGTTGCGTATTTTGGGGGGAAGGCAGCGGTTAGAACAGTGAGCGATTCAAGACTTTGTGTAAATTCCTGCCCACAATATTGCTCCGCTGTCCCTGAAAAGTCTGCGAAGATGCTTGGCGCAGTGGCGAGCGGCACGATGCGTAACTAATTGGGGCAATTCCATTCTTGAGTATGACGATATGGTTCAGGAGCCCGATAAAAGTGCCGAGGTCTGTATGCCAAACTCGACGAGAGGGCTTCAAGAGAGAGATAGAGAGAGGGTCAGATAGTTCGTTCGTGTAGTTTCGCTGTTCCTTCTCCTCCGCTGAAGGAACGCAAACTACAGTGGGTTTACAATAGTGTCCATAGTTTTGTGTTGCATGGCCACCAGCACACGACCGTGCCTTTTGTCTTTAAGCATCCACTCACGAAGGAGATGTGCACATCTGCCTGTTGACGCTCTGATGCTCTGATGCTGTTGATGGGTGTTACAACACCGGTGTCTTCGAGGAGAAGGAGGAGGGAGGATGGAGGAGGGAGGAGGGATGTGGAAGAGGGAATGTCAAAGTGCAGGAGATGCGATGATGTTCGTGTCTAGAATGAGACGTCTGTTCCGGACTTGCGCGTTGTTCCATGCTGTTTCGCCAGCGTTCGTCCAGACCTGGGTGACATTCTAGGATGGTGACTGCAGCACCATTACAAAAGGGGTGCGGGCACGGGAGGGGGGGGGGGGTGTCGGGAGTAACCGCTGCAAAAAAATGTCGTGAATTTATTTGCAAAACAACCACACTCCGAATATTGATGCAGCTGCACAAGATGCACGCATTGGGTTGTTCATCGTCAGCGAGGTGACGGAATGGCGGTGGTGCAATGGTTAGCGCACTGCGCCACGATGCCCGGCGGGCAGCTGATTCTGAGTTGACCCCTCGGGGTTGCACCGCGTGCCCGTTCACCCGCGATGGATAATCATCAGCGGCGAGCGCATTCTGAATCGAAACTAAAACATTTATAAAAAATATATATTTTACCGGGATAAGGGCCACTGAGCTGTGTAGCTCTTGTTCAGAAGCGACCTGGCCACAGATGACAGCTCAACGAAGTGGCTTGTCACGTGGAAATGTATCGCAGCCAAATACTGGAAAGGCACGATATTGATTCAAAATGTGGAAGGAAAAGCCGGAAGACCCGGAGAAAAATCCACGCGACCACGGGGAGAGATACGCAAACTCCAAATATACGGGCGTCAGGGTTGATGTCGAACCCACGACCTCCTGCATACCAGGCGAGGTAGTTAACATCTCGCCACCGTGGAACCGGCCTTGCGCCTGCCCCACTGCTCCTGTGGGCGTTGACCAGCGCGGCGAAGTATGATCAAACAACCCCCCATGACCGACACGGCTTTTCTTGAGATGCTTTCTTTCATCCGGCGGCGCATTGACATAGAGCCGCGAATGTAAATGAAATTAATGTATTAATTATAAGTCAGTATACATGAGACATCGCCAATCCTCGAAAGCAGGATAATGAAATAAGCACTTTATAAGACAGCATTGCTGCGTGCGGCGCTGCGAGAGAGTGAGTAGATTACACTATGTAACACAATTTGTGATCCTCGGTAGTAAGTGTTATTTCATAATTGCTTACGCTTAAAAAGTATAGAAAATGGATATTATTCCCCACAAACTTTGCTTTTGTGACCAGGACAGTGATATTTATTACTTTACCTATTTTCAATGAAAAAACGGACGAACTTGTGTCTCAAATAAAGTGTGTGTGGTGCTATGTGTGTGTGCTGTGTGTTGTGTGTGTGTGCTGTGTTTGTTTGGTGTGTGTCTCATTAGTGTGTGTGTGTGTGTGTTGTGTGTGTATGCTGTGTGTGTGCTGTGTGTGGCGCTGTGTGTGTGTGTTGTGTGTGGTGCTATGTGTGTGCTGTGTGTATGTTGTGTGTGTGTTGTGTGTGTGTGCTGTGTGTGGTGCTATGTGTGTGTGCTGTGTGTGTGTTGTGTGTGTGTTGTGTGTGTGTGTGTGCTGTGTGTGTTGTGTGTTGTAGTGTTTGTGTGCTGTGTGTGTGTGTTATAGTGTATGTGGTGCTGTGCGCGCGTGCTGTGTGTGTGTTGTGCTGTGTGTGTGTGGCTCATCAGTGTGTTTGCTGTGTGTGGTGCTGTGTGTTGTACTGTGTGCTGTGTGTGTGTGTTGTGCTGTGTGTGTGTGTGGCTCATCACTGTGTGTGTGGTGCTGTGTGCTGTGTGTGTGTTTGGCTCATCAGTGTGTGTGCTGTGTGTGTGTGCTGTGTGTGGTGCTGTGTGCTGTGTGTGGTGCTGTGTGTGTGTGTGCTGTGTGTGTGTCTCATCAGTGTGTGTGCTGTGTGTGTTGTGCTGTGTGTGTGGCTCATCAGTGAGTTTATTGTGTGTGCTGTGTGTGTGTGTGTGGCACATTGTGTTGTCCTGTTTGTGTGTTCGGCTCATCAGTGAGTGTGCTGCGTGTGAATTGTGCTGCGCTGCTGTGGTGGGTGCTATGTATGCAACACGCACAGCAGGCCGTGAACAAAACCCACATGGGCGACAGCACAAACTGGCACTACATTGTGATTAAACACATACAGGCAGCAGCAGCAGCAGCCGCAACATCGCACAATGACATCTCGTAAATTGTGATGAAAAACATACGGGCAGCAGCAGCAGCAGCAACACACATTGCGCCGAACAGCGCACACGATGTTCAATAAGCGACGATTGCACCAGCACGACCTGCCCTGGGTACGTTCTGGTTCCGGACAGGTCCTGTGCAGAGTGAGAAGTTCCTCTTGTGCACGCGTGTGTTGGTGTGTCTGTGCGTGTGTGTGTGTCTGTGCGTGTGTGTGTGTCTGTG